>MU868553.1:109521-116043 GCA_036418205.1 Ostertagia ostertagi
TTGCTAAAAACTTTGTAAATTGATTGGACGATCACTTTCAGAGTTTGAGTTCAAGAATAAGGCAGCTATTACAAAGGAATTCACAGATGGGGATATGCAGGGAGGTTTCATCAACTACATGGATGCTACCAGCATTCGCTTACTTTCTGGAAATATGTTTCGTTCGAAACGATATAGCGCTCAAAATGTAGATCTACTTCTGAAAGAAATCAAAGCAGTTCTCTACATGTGCGTTGAGATAGATAGCAGTGATCTTTCCTATATTACCATAAATGTCCCAAAAATCGAAGGAAGCTGCAATGGTTCGTCTTCTTTTTTCAAATTTCAGACGTTCTGCGGGACACTCACAAGTATAGTGAACAGATATCTGACTACATATTTGTTGAATGATAGGACTTGCAAGTTCCACTTTCGCTCCATAAATAACATAGAAAGTGCTCCCCAAGTTGTTTTGCGCCTTGCTTCATCCATATGGAAACTCAAAGGTCATCTCAATAAAGAGCGTAGTCCGCGAGAAGAGATAGGTAGCGTCATCGCCGAGCTATTAAGTAGCAGTCAGCACGAAAGGCAATTTCTATTCCTTTTTCTACAGCAGAAGAGTCGATAATAGGAAATTTTTCTCTACCATACATCCTGCCCAGGATAATAGCAGTCCTTAAAAGAGGTCGGGATCGAATAGAGGCGTTACATTTTTCAAAAAACGGACAAGAAGTGCGATGAGAGCAGTGCATGGATAAAATGCAAAAAGATTCATCGGAAGCGCTGAAATTACAGCTGTGATGGAGAGGCACAGCGCTGCGCGGGGAAGGCAAACGTAAGTGGGGCGCAGGCGGCACAATCCCGCTCTTGATAATGATGGCGGCAGTTTCAGCGGTCAAGCGTACATTGGCTCCATTTTTCAACACTTTGAAGTCGCGACATACCACCACGTCTGTAACAAGGAGCTGCTGCCATACCGGAGGAGAGAAAGTCTTCAAGGGTGTATCTACGACACGTGCCTTCAAAAGAGTTGTGCCCAGGAACCGCATGGTTCTGCCTTCTCGAGACCCTGTTGCTTGAGATTCATCCTCTATGATGAGAGTAAAAAAACAAAAATCATCTTTGTTATGATAATTGATCCGGAATGCTTGGAAAACTGGTGCAGAATCAGAAGCGCGCCATGGAACTGTTCCAAACGTCAGTATCCGAGACACTTTTATTTGTTCCTAGGAATGCCCTTACTCGTCTACTACTTGGCCTCATTGATCCCATGCCGTTGCGGGCCCGCAGTTATGGTGAGACGTCGACGTTTTACTCTGTTCAAGTCATTTCCTGCCGTGGTCTTGCCTAAATGAGCTCATACTTTGTAATGTCCATCGACCTCCTCTATGAGGATTTCAGTGGTAGATTGCTCCGTTCATCGACTGTGGCAACTGTAGCGACTTCATGCACGAATGATAACCTATTACCTGCGCGATCGACGAGCGCTACTCATTAGGGCCCAATACGGTTGCAGAAAACTTCACGGGAAACAACGACAAGAAGGTCTTTTACACGACAACATATCCGCACGTATTCCACGGCAGGGAATTCTTGAACTGAGCTAGTCTGTGGCTGTGAACCAGCCATATCTGCTATACCCGTCCCCAAATTATTCCCAAGTTTTCGGCCACACTCATCACTCGGGAAACACAAAGCCGTGGGGAGTGGAATCGGACAGACCTTCAACAAAAAAAATAATTGAAGAAACCTGAGAGTTCTTCTTTCACGAAAGTGGATGTGGATTACCTTAGGCCAGTGTTTTCGCGAAGAACGTGGCTCAGACTGCTAGACTGTAAACTGCGAATCGAAAACCCTCGCCCGCGCATTCTCGCGTCCACATATTCCATTGCCTCCGTGTATTCTTTCTTAGCCAAGTCTATGAATGCCGTTATGCACGTTCAGAACGCCTGTTATGGTCAAATCTTCTGATGGTATCATCGAGGCTCTCATTGAAATGATCCTTAGGTTCTGAGCAGCCAGCTTGCGATGCGGACTCGGTTGCTATTGCTGCTACCAGACAAGCTTGAACACCAAGGGTATTCACCGCTGAGGGTTGACACCAGGGTCAAGCGAACCGTCGAGGAAAATTTTGAAATACGACCCCCCCAGAGGCCGAAGTCCATGAAACGACCCTCTTCAAAAGCCGAACTATGAAAAGGTTGTTTAATTCTCCCCCAAAACTGTTCATAAAAAAGCCCTGCTACCCCACCGTCCACCAAAAAATTCGTTTAAGAAGTACAAAAGTGAAAAAGTCAAAGAATGATCATTATTGATGAGTCCTACCAAACGAGCAAACGAGAAACGGAGCAAAAAACGACAAACTAGTCACTAAAAATGGCATACTATGACAACATCTCTTCTTTATTTATTTCCTTCACAAGACTTACCAAATTTTAGTACTACAAAGGGCACTATTCAACTATTACGACCCCAAAAACTCAAAATTTTATTTTTCGTCGAAACTTCGCCTATAGGGGTAATTCGGTGCCCTGATTACGAAAATGACATTCATTTTTGGCGCTGGCGCCATTTGGCGCCACGGCTGTTTTCACCAAATTCGCTGAAACTTGCACATAGGGGTTATTTGAGGGTCCTGATCACGAAATAACATTCATTTTTGGCGCTGGCGCCATTTGGCGCCGTTTGGCGCCAATTTGGCGCCAAGGGTGTTTTCACCAAATTCGCTGTAAACTTGTATATAGGGGTTATCAAGGGTCCTGATTACGAATATGGCATCCATTCGGAACGCTGGCGCCATTTGGCGCCAGTTGACTGTTTTCAGAAATTCGCTGCAATGTTACTGATAGAGGTGGGTCAAACACAGACAACGAATTAAACCTTTATTAAGTTAGCGCAGTGTGGCGCGGGGCGGTGGGGGAGAGGAGCGTTGTTGCCCATCACGCGGCAGCATGATGGTGTCGGTTCCTGAGACTAAGCCTCGAAGAAGGGGCGAATTTAGGGGAAAGGAAAACTGCTCACGCACCCTGGAGTCCCCCCTGCCCCTTAGCGCTTAGCACTAGAAATGAGCCGGTGACTTGATATGTGGCCCTAAAGAGGGCCGTTGGGTTAGTGTACGTGAGATGCTGGATTCGTTTAGCAGGGATAGAGCCCCGCGACTTGGTCCCAGAAGTTAAATACGACCTCTCGTCGATCTCCATATTCCTTCTTCCACAGGAATTCGCACAAATAGTCCTCGTAGCGTGCATTGTTTATTCCAAAGCGCCGCTTGCACCTTTCTTTGTACTTTTGCCAGAGCGACTCTATATTTTGAGTATGGGCACCAGTTTGTGGATTCACGAAATTCAACTGGTGGTTAACTTGAAGGTGCCTGTAAGCGTTTGGCAGAGCGGCGATTTGGTTGTACGCTCTCCAGCAGTCGCTAACGATCGTAGTGCCGGGTCTGATGTACTTCCTGATCAGGCGAAGCAGAGTCGGGGCGTCCCTTCTTCGAACCAGCTCAGGAAGGCTCGCCCGCTCCCTCTTTCAATGCCTCCAAATAGCCACTGGTGTCTGCGCACCCAGCGCCCACGATTGTACTTGCGTCTGGTAACCAGGGTTTCGTCGACCTCCACTGTACATCCAAACCCTCCAATAATCGGTGGGTTTCGCTCTGCTCGGCGCAGACGTCGCGGAAGTACTGCTCCCATTGCACAACACTGGCGTGGCTGATGCCGAGTTCGTAGACCTTGTCCTTCACGTTGCCCATGTCGTGCAACCAGAAGTAACTTAGCGCAAACACGGCCGACTCTGCGAGGTTTGACTTCTCGAAGAAGGAGCCTTTCCGAGCGGGCACATACACCTTCGTTTCGTTTGTGGGTCCAGTGCGGCAAGATCGACGATGGCACACCCAACCGTTGTAGCGCCCATTGTTCTTCGGAACCATGGATCCTTGGCAAAGGGGGCATGATGGCAACGCCATCAGCCCCATAGATCGCAACCACTCCTGTAGCTCCAGGTGATCCATCCGCATCTTCTCGTACACGTCTCTCAATGAGAAGCGAGCAGTTCCTCGCCTGCGAATTGCGCCTCTCAAAGCATTCAAAGCCATGGCTGCACTCGTTCACAAGTTGTGAAATGAACTGATGGTGAAGCGTACTCGTTCTCATCACGAAGAACCTTCAGCCATGGGAAAGTGCCTTACGTCATCGCTTTTCCCACGACCTGGCTGTCCTCAACCATGGGAAAGTGCCTCGGGTGACATCATCTCTCCCACGAGTTGATGTCTCTTGTCCTGACCCAAACTGACGCCAGCGCTCTGGAAGGATGTCATATTCGTAATCAGAACCCTAAATAACCCCTATGTGCAAGTTTACAGCGAATTTGGTGAAAACACCCTTGGCGCCAAATTGGCGCCAATTGGCGCCAAATGGCGCCAGCGCCAAAAATGAACCTCATTTTCGTGATCAGGGCACCGAATTACCCCTATAGGCGAAGTTTCGACGAAAAATAAAATTTTGAGTTTTTGGGGTCGTAATAGTTGAATAGTGCCCTACAAAGAGTATGGTTCTCAATTTACACGTCCCCTTTCAGTTGAAAGAAGCCTTGTAACCGCCTTAGCCAGCTGTGTGTTGACTGATCTTTGGCGTTGACCGTGGAGCAGCTTATCTACTATTGAAATTTGAACAAATATTCAAATGATTATAACTTTCTTCAAAGTTAACGAATTTTCAATCTGAAAGCAGATTTGGGAGTTTTGTGAAGAGCTCTTTCTAATCAGTATTGAAATTACAGGAAATTTATAAGAAATAACAAATTTAGATCAATTAACGAGGAAAATTCATGATGAGCACGAGTTTTTACACTTTCCGAAGCCATAACTTGCTTCATTTTCGTCAAATTTGAAAAGTTAATATGGCATACAAAACTAGAAGATTTTCTCTATCAAACGGTCGCTAAAGCAGCTTTATACGTCCAGTATTCAAAAAATGGCCACGTTGAGGATTTTTGCAAAATTAACGAGGAAAATTCGTGATGAGTGCGAGTTTTTACGCTTTCCAAAGCCATAACTCCGTTCAAACTCATCAAATCTGAAAGTTAATACGTCATCATAAACTAGAAGATTTGCTCTATCAAACGGGCACTAAACTGCTAAATACGTCCACTATTTAAAAAATGGCCACGTTGAGGATTTTTGCCCGAGTACCGCCGAAAGGTACTTTTTCGCTACATTGCACTATTTCAACGACTATAGCTCCTTTCAGGGGCGATTATATACTGAAGTAGGAGCAGATTCGGAATCCTCGTGCTTTTCTCTTCCCAAGAAGTGTAAAATTGTTTAGGTAAAGGTTACATGCTTATGAATTTGACGCTGAAGGCTGCGTTTCTTGTTGAATGTGTACTCCTCCCTGTAATTTCACACGAACCCTTTCAGAATCCTCTTGATTTTTCCTGAATTGAGATTCTTTCTCCAGAGAGCCGTAGTTGAAGCGCGCGCAACCAACTGGGCCCACTCTGGGATGCGCCGTGTGCTTCACATCCCTTCAGATTTGAGGACTCACTTGAAAGATAAAATATCCCTTGGAAAACGTGCGAATTTCGGATTCTTTAACTTGTGTGGTGATAAAACACTGAAGTAACTAAGAATTGCTAAGCGGACACCTCTGAATCACGAAGATTTTGTGTGGGCGGAATATCATTGTTCATACTCCTCTGGCCTGGCATCGACTCGATCCTTGATGTTTGTCCTCCGACGGTGATGATCCTACTGCATCAATCCGGCCCGATCTCTTCCTCCCAGCGGGCCAATACGACCCCCACCCGTGACGTTCCTGAACACACGCTTGACCCTGGTTGACACCATTTCAACTTTCTCTGACCCAGGCTCTCTTGCTCTCTCGAATTATGTTTCTTGTAGCTATAAGATTTACAGTTCCCAAAGCAACATCGGATCAGCATTTCTCGAATATTCCCAGGTGATTCCTTATCTTCACAGTCCCAACTTAAGTTAGGAATTTTGGCTGAGATCGCACTCTTCGGTGACACTCGTTTGATCTTTCTTGATGATGATTTGATTTGATATAAAAAGTAAATAAAAGGATAAAGCATTTGCCGTTGATCAATCCCTTTTTGGGATGCGGCACGCATTCTACTTCCATTTGTACATTCGTAGTGGCGTTTGAATGCGATGTGGCCTATACAATGACTTGCGGGGCCAGCCGATGTACAAGTCAGTGTTTTTTATCCTCCCAGACAAGTCTGGTACCAATTAACCGACCCCGGAGGGATGGAAGGCTTGGTTGGCCCGGGCGACTCACGACCCAGGATTTGATCCCCGGACCGCTCGCGTGGTAAGCGTGCCACTTGCCACTACACCACTTCGCCCTATATGAAAATAAAAGAAAATTGACAATAGATATAAAAGTTAATGGGGGATGAATAGCTCAATCAGGCTTTGGATATATTTTGTGAGAGAGCCATAGTGTGAAAAAACGGGTGTCTGAGAACTTTCATATCAGCTTACATAACCACAAGGTGGAACTTGAAGTCATATGTTCAACGACC
>MU868554.1:0-15599 GCA_036418205.1 Ostertagia ostertagi
AAGAGGCTACAATATCCGTTCGATCGAAATACCCGTGAGCAATATGGGCTATGTAGGTTCTGGTATCGACATAGGTGATTATGTCGTTATTGTAGTTTCATGCTGCTATTCCTTTGTCAATTTGATCGCTAAGAAACAAGCCATAAAGTTGAGAAACGCGGAGGTTTTTTCCCGACAGAGCCATTTAAGAGGCACACCTCAGAAATCCATCGCCATAATAATCATCCACGTGAACCCACGTGACTTCTCGTGATCCAATTCGGGCAGTTCCTCATTCGCGTTAATCCAAAGTTGACACTTCTGACTTTGGCCTCAGCGTACAATTACACACAAATTTCGTTTATGAGCAGGGTCCAGTTTGATAGTCTTAAATGCCGTTATCGGCAGAGAAAATCATTGCTACAGACACCAATTTCGATTCTGGACTCCTGCATCTGGGAGTAAATGGCATATCCAAAAACATGTTCTGTGGACCATCCCCAATTTTTGGGCACAATTTGCGTAACAGGTGCAGCTAGACTGCAAGTCTCGTGGGCAAACATCGCAAAGGTTCAACATCTGTGATGCGCCATTTGAAACCTCATTTCATCCACCCGCTCTTCTTGGGGAAGGTGGACAATATGAACGCGTCCTCAACCACAACTCGCTTCCGTTCTCCCTTCTTTGAGCTCTCACACCATATCTTCAACGTAGCACTTCGAGAACACTGTATCACGCGTAAGTTGAGCCAGCACACACAGAATTCGAGTTGCGAATTTTACGTGTGTCACCAGTCATCTGGAAATTCCACCTCGATTTGGGTCACTATGAATTCTTTTATGTGTTTAAGTGTTTCCTCCTGCAGCACTATAAACTAAATTAGAGGTATACCGTAGCTGGGTGTGCTAGCTTAAAAGCAAAAGCAAGTAGAATGCTCTAGCTCTTTTACTTTTCCACCATTTCTCTAGATGTCTGGACATGTTTGAATGAGTTGACCTAATATTACCTCAGCCAATCAACGCTGTAAATTCTTACTACTATCACCCCTTAATCTATGCGTGTAATCCTATAAGTATAGCCTCCTCATCAAGCTTCAGTTATTGGTTTGCTTTATGTGTTTAGGTTGTTTATAAACTGGACGTAAGGAAGTGTTGTGAGGAATCATGTGCATGTACGTAAGTGGTATATGACCAAGATAGCCTAAATGATTCATCTCGGCAAGAACGGCAATCGCAGTCCATCGATAGCTTTCCACCTCATCTTAGTCCTGCCATAACAGCCGTGAAGTAACATCCATTTCAAGCAAAACATCGCTTAGTCGTGAGGAGTTAGGCGCAATCTGACCGCCATTAGGCCGCATCCGATGCGCTTTTTCCGGCCACACATCGCTGACGTCTCGACGACGAAAATCTCGTCAAGCAATATCAGTCGTATCTACCTTTCTCGTTGACACCTAAACGAAATCACAGCTGACGTAACACGTAACAATCTTTAATTCGCCATCTGAATTTCGACAACCATTTCACCACATCATACTCGATCTGGCTACAGGGCCTGAATCCATCAGTGATGGTTTTCTTGGAAAGGTTCGTCAAAGTTTTTGCTTCTTTACCTTTAACCGTGTATTGGTTTCGAGCGCACTTGCTCTAATAATAGCACTATCCTAGCATCCTCATTTAAATCAGCGATTTGCGTAAAACTCCGTTTTCGGCCTACAGCTTCTATGGAATCCCGACTAATGTGAAAGTTAATCGAGATTCTAGAAGGCTCTCATGATCTTTTCAAAAAGACTCCTGGTATATTCCAACGATTAGAGGCTGTTGACTAATTATTTTTCGTTTTTTTACTATGAGTGTATATTACCTTTTCTTTGGCAAATTTTTAACTGTGGCACTAACACAGATCGACATCATGGCACAGTAAGAGGTCAGTAAAGTGAAAAGAAAATCTTGTTCTCACATACTCCATGCCCCCCGATGAATTTGGTCTCCTTATGATTTGTAGTTATTAGTGACAGTAACATCCTTGTCCGTTAGCAGATCGCATCCATACGCGTGTTGCGCGAACCCTTGTAGGGCTGGAAAACAACATGACTGTGAAACAGAAAAGCTGCCTGAAAGGCCTAGAAGGATTCGTTGCTACCAAAGAAGCTTGAACTTCAAACAAACATATGATCATTCCTTTGAAATTCAAAAGGATAGGCCGTATGGAATAACACCACCATCTGCCGCAAGTTCGATCGTCGCGTTACTAAGAATTTCTCGTTTTCGCTGATGTTTTATGGTGTCATGGCGTTCTTGGTTGATCACTCAGCACTTTTCATACATTCACCGATGCAGATTTGTTCATCATGTGTTCATCGCAATGATAAGATGCCCCGTAAACCATTTCGAATTCAAATTCATTGCAACGCAAATACAACAAGTATGAACCCCTAGCTAGAAGCTACACCACATTACTACACTTAAGAAATCAACTCATTTATGGTTTGAGAGCAAAAGAAATTGTATTAGAGAAAGCAAGAAATGTTGGTCTATTAGTATAGAGTCCAACTGTATCACATCTGACAATATAAAAGAAGGCAACAAAAATTTCATCGATATATGTATTAACAAATTCAGGATTAATCTCACCATGAAGGACCCATGTTCGATCTCAAACGATTGTTTAAAGGAATCTTGCGCGGAAAAATCATGATTCTATTTCAGCCATAAATCACTGGCTTGAGACTCATTATCCACGATAATAGTGAAAAGAACTGAAGTATTGCTTTCGTTTTGATTAGAAATTCGAAAACTCGAAAAGGCTGCTACGCGTTCGAATTGCCCACGGACGTCTTTCACGAATGCTGGCGACGGGGATGCTCAAACTTGGTTCTTGGAGTGCATTCACTAGAAGCTCTTTCTGGCCTTCTGCTTCGTTGCATTCACATCTTACACTTCTACTCCATCCTATTCCATCGATCGATTTGTCTCCACTCTCCGAAATCGCGCGCTTTAACGAAAAAAAACGAAAAAAAAAAAAGAAATACATTATACGAAGTTATAAAAAACCGATTCTCTCATTGCGTCGCCTGGTACGTAGCCGGCCAAACGCCGTCTTCTTTCCATGCCTCGCCTGGCTCTGCCTCCTGGTCCTTCGATGGTCCATAACGTGTAGTTTTTGTACGTTTGTTTCTCTTCAGAAACCGAATCTTCATGCGTGAAACTTTGTGTGCTATTTCCAGTGATCACAACTGACATATTCATGTTAGGAAAGAGTGCAAGAATTTTCCGCGCAAGATTCCTTTAAATTAACATTTTGGAAAACATGCAGCCATATGTTAGGCTGCCGATCGCATGGGACTTTGCAGCCCATCCAGTGGCAAGAGATCCTGCGCCTCTCTTTTTCTCACATTTTCGTTCAAAAAGCCTTCCTTCGTATGTAAGATAAAACGTTCTTTTCATTCCTCGAAAAGCATTCTAAAATTATTTTGATTTTCTACACCATCGAAAAACGTACTCTCCAGTTAATACTGGTCTCCAGTTGTACGTAGCTAAGAGTAATCCTTTTATTTTGATAATGTCAAAGCAGATAACGAAAAGCAGAAATACTGCGGAAACACAGTGATCTAATAAGATTCCTAGGATATTTGTAACTTGGGTTGAAGAAATCTCCACGGGAAGCCGTGCATTAAGCTCAACCTAGAAGACTTGAATGGCAGTTCATTCACGCAAGAAACGAAAGAGCAAACAATGTGTCTCTGGAAGCAATTCAAACTGGCTACGTATCCAAATTTGAATATTTCACAAATGTTAGCGGCAGAAACCATTCCGCTTGGTTTTTGGAGTGGTCTCACTAGAGACTTCGGCCTTTTCCACCCATGGCAATTACATTTTCGTCTGTATTGCATCCCTTTCTTTCATTTTGCCTCTATTCTCCAAATTCGAACGCTTTACCCAATTCTGTCCATGCTTCCTCTGCGCGTGGCCGCCCCAAGGCGTACTTCCTTCCATGCATTCCCTTGGTTCCGCCCGACCTACCCTCGACCGCCCGAAGATTGTGGTATGGCTTTATTTTTCCTCGAAACTAAATGTTCTTCCGTGAACCTTTGTAGGTTGTGTCTAGTGATTCCCACTGGCGTATTCATTCTGAGACGGCATGCAAGAATTCTCCGCGACAAATTCCTTTAATTACAAATCCTATAATATAATTTTCAGTCTGGTTCACGAATGGAGGAGGTGAAATCACATATTCAAACAACCCCTCCGAAATAAAAAAGCGCCAGTCTATCTCCCAATAATGTCTAAACTACCCCTTAATCTTGTAAAGTGTTCAGAATTGCATTCAGTCAGGTCACCAATCAGTATATCAGTATGAACCCAAATTGGACCAAGTTTTATTGCTGGTCTATTTGAGCTTTAAACTTGTCCCATATTGTTTGGCGTACTGTAAGTCGACCTTTACAAATTTGGTGTTGATCGACTTGCATAAGAAGCCGCATTGTGCATAAAAAACGGCAAATGTATTCCCAATGTAACAACGGGTGTCGATTCTTAAGAACTTGCAAGCATTCTCTGGAATTCATAAATAACATTTGAATTCTTATTTAGAGGGAGGGGTCGGATTAGAGGTTGGTAGGATCAAAAGATTGGAAGAGGGGGTCAAATTTTTCTGAAGTTGAATGGATTGGGGTGACGGGAGAGGCGTATTATTCATACTGGTTTTTGTATTTATATGGCTCGTCCTGATTTCAGCTGCGAGCACCAGCTAGGGACCACTCTTTTCTTTCTTTCGCAATCGACATTCAGTCATTGGTTGATGTAGGATTCGAAGGAGTCGGATAGCGCAAGAATTGCGCTTTCTAAACGATGCAGTACGCAGATGCCTGCAAGAAGTTACTCAGAAATAATGCCTCGAAATTTGAAATATCGAAAACGGCAAAAACTTTCCTTACAGCCTAATACATATACAGGGTGGGGCCTAATTAGGGAAACCAGATCAGCGCACAGAGTCTTCAACTCTAAACTCTCTGCTGCTTAGGAAACTTGTTGTAGTTTTCACTTTGTTACGTGTGGTATTGTATTCAGATTTCCACATGCTCCGCATATACTGTCTTTTCCTCAAGATGGTAAAGGAGATCCATACTGATCCAACAACATGTGAAAATTTCAAGCGATCTAAGTACGTAATCGTATCAAGGCATTAAGGCTCTGACTCGGCAAACATAGGGGAGTTCACGGACCCTAAACGTTTCTGAGTGACCAGGAAGTCGAGGGCATACTCCCTTTCCCTCAGGGTGAGTGTCAGGAAACGATGTGATAATCGCGTTTTAATATGGCACGGTCAATGCATTAGATAGATGAAAGAAGTCGATTTCCACGAAACTAATGAGTAAGATGGCAGAGAACGACACAATTTAGAATGCATACGCGCACGCGAAAGGTATTTTCTTTTCCATGGTACCAAAAAGAAGAGAGAGCTTATTGTGATTAGAGCAGACCTAACATAAGTTCAACAGGAATGTGATAAGCACGCACAGCTCTGATGTGGACCGGTGCAGTGGTTACAATGCCGGTTTCGTATCAAAAAGTTCAAGGGTTCGGGTCCTAAGTGTGTAGGGCTCTTTGCTACTTTTTCAGAAGTAGCTTAATGCGTTTGCGAAACACTTCTGCTATTAGGAAACATTATAGTCGCTGTTTGAAAACAAATTGAGCCGTTTCAAACAATGATTCACTTGTATATTCTCTGATCCTCCTTTCTTCTACTTACCAAACAAGTTAAACCTCTCTATTTCCTGAAACCTTTAAATAGAGTTGATGATATGCTGAGGAGGAGCCTCATAACCATTTGGCATGGAAACCACGTATTCTCCTCTTCAGGGGGACCATCGCATGGGTGAGTGGCCCTGAAAGAGTACTCAGAACTAGCTCCATGACACACTCTCCAGGCGTTCTTGTTTTTTTTTGTGTTTTGTTTCTCCAAAAACTAGTGCGATATTCATGCTCAGGTGCTCTGACTACATCTGAAAGCACATTGCTAAGGAACTGATGTTTTCATCTTTTCTCCAAAAAGTGCTGGAACGCGGTAGTCTTGGGCAGCGGTCAATGTCAGGAAGAGATTCTGGCGACGCGGCGCTAAAAACGAAGATTATCATGATAGGGAAGCCTTCTGTTGCCCCTATAAATGGAGTTTGAACGACCAGTCTTATTGCGCAAAAAAGTTGTATTCTTGGGTGACGTAGAAGGCATTGGCTTCCAACGGGCTATGATACACATGGTTGCCCCATTTTCGATGTAGGAGTCAAATTTTCGATTTGGCTAGAAGTTTGTCACAAAGGGTGGCTTGACTACCTGAAGGTAGTGGTACATTCTCCTTGCGAGAAAACGCCTCGCTCGTGCGTTGCGTACGCTAACAAGAGGGTCTTTCAGGACATGGAGCGCTTTTCCAAAATGATTTCCTGCACTTTGTAGAGACTCATGCGAGGAACACAAAACCATGGTCCGTTTTTCCTGAACGCTTCTAGGAAGGTCAGAATAGTGGAGAAGAGATGGTCCAAAGTTCGATCCTCCGTGATGTCTAATTTTTGCAATTTATGTTGGCGCCTCCAAATTGTGTCCAAATGGCACCAGCGTCGATTAACATGTCATCCTCGTAATTTGGCGACAATTGGAGGCTCCAACATGGATTGCAAAAATTTGTCACCACGGCGGATTGAACTTTGGACCATTTCTTCACCACTGTTTTGAGGTTCCCAGAAGTGTTCAGGAAAAATGGACCATAGTTTTATGTTCCTCGCATGAGCCTTCACAAGCGCAAGAAACCATTTTGGAAAAGCGCTCCATGACCTAAAAGACCCTTGTAAGGCCGATGTCATAGTTTGCGAATCGAGCGATTCGCTAGCGAATCGCTGGATCCGAGCGTTGCGCCAGCGAATCGAACGTTGCACCAGCGAATCGAACTTTGCACCAGCGAGTCGAACTATGTACCAGCGACTCAATAGTGGCGGGACCCAACGTTCAAAGGAAGCCTTCCTTTAAACGTTGGGTCCCGCCACTATTGAGTCGCTGGTACATAGTTCGACTCGCTGGCGCAAAGTTCGATTCGCTGGTGCAACGTTCGATTCGCTGGCGCAACGCTCGGATCCAGCGATTCGCTAGCGAATCGCTCGATTCGCAAACTATGACATCGGCCTAAAGTGCGGCTGCCAAAGTCAGAATATTCAAGGGGAAACTCATCAAAAAACGACAATCTACTCCTGTCAATTGCTATGAAAAAAGCAAAGAAAACTGAGCTAGCAGATCCGATCTCCTGACGTCGGTCCTGCAAATCCACCTTTTTACCCGTTAGGCCGTCACACCAATTGCAGCGAGAAAAACCTTCGTAATTTTATTCGCAGCCTCGTTCAGCAGATTTGGAATGTGTATCTAGGGGCGCATCAAGTGGTATACATCTCATTTTGAACGTTTGATTCGACCTACCTCCTTTCCTTGTGAAAGAGGACTTCCGATTAGTTGTCTTGTAGAGGTTTTGTGCCGAATCGATTTGGCTGTAGTCGATTACGATACATCCCATTGGACTCACAGTGTGACTAATGCGGCATCCGACGTTTGTTGACAGCGTTTCTCTTTTGTTTAGTGTTCTATGTACACATGTGTTTACTAATTTTTAGAATTCCGTTGTGTTCGTTGTGGTGAAAAGCGAGGTTTCGAAGTTTGAGCAGAGGGGATGTGCATCCCAAAAACGAAGATCTGGAAGAGATTGTGTACCCATCGTAATCATACCTACGAAACTCAAAGATTCAAAGAACTCGAAAAAGCAATCAAAAGAGATTTTTGTACAATTATTTTAAAACACATTTTGGATAGCATGGCTGGGTGAGATAGTATAGCTAACCATTTCAATTCCCCGCCTAAGAGAAAGCATCTCCCGCTTTTCTAGTTTCCTCGAAAATCCCACTTATTAATGCTGAGTTTTCTCTGATGAAAACCTGATCGTCAAAGGAAATTCTTGAAGACTTTGTCATCGGTCTCTACATGGACTCCGTTTGCGGCTTGCGCTAGGAGCATTTGGCATTCCGAATTTGCTTCTGCTTTGCACCTCCGAGATAGCCTGTCTTTTGAGATCTGGAGGCTTGCATATTTGGCTTGTTACCCAAGACTCTACCGTTCTGTTCCACGTGGTATTTCGGACCTGTAGACAATTTTCTCATGCTTCTCAATGAATCGGGATGGATACCCTTTTTGTCATATTCGCGATCCATATGTCAATAGTCACCATTAGCCTTCCGTAACCGGGTTTTCGCGAGGAATACCATTTAGTGTACTTCATATCAGGATCGCATGGTACTCTGATGATGCATCCCGTCAGATGCAGCAGATCTCGGAAAAAAACTTTGTTCGGTAGCGCATGCTAGAAATACCTTTGGTTCTGAAGAAAAGGATCAATTCACTCAATTGACGTAGGTAAACCGTGAAACCATGGGATCACATGTGGGATTCCATGGCGAATTATTTCCAGCTTGTATATATGACAAATGTATTAGTTTTTTTGTAAAGTTTTTCTTTGATTTTTCTGCGGTCTGAAACTTATTGGAAATATGTACTCATCAGCAATATCTGGCTGGATAACATTTCTTTGTATTGGCACTAGGCGTCTGAAGTGGCAGACTTCACAACACGAGTGACGACAGCCTCACAATGTACAGTTTTCTGGCCACCGAAACAATTAGTCGATCGCAGTTGTATTTTTAAGTTTCACAGACAGCAATCGTTCATTACACCGCTATCTTCCTATAAATATAAGTTCAGATTAGGCGCAGACGCTTAGGTTCCGGGGGGATACCAAAGGTACTATTGAGGCTGATCGCATAATTTACATTAAAGGGCAAACGCAGACTTTCCTGACTGCCGGATCCTTTCATCTCGAGGCGAGTTCTACGACTCTGAGCGAAAATCTATTTGCTTCTTCTTATGCATGTAAACTAAGTGTTGAACAAAATCTCGTTTGAGGGAATTGGTACGCATTACTAGAAACGTGAGTGGTGTGTAGTGGAATGGAAAGTGGAAGTGGTCGCTGTATTTGCGCAGAAGCTCAGGCAGAAGGCGAAGTGAGATCAACGCGATGAGATACAGTGGTGGACTAAACCTGCTACGAGGATCCCTGTAGTCTTCGTTGAATTTCACGCTGGGTGCGTGTCACCAGTGCTGACCTTTTGAACGCTCTGTTCTCCCTCTCTGCTAGAAGGAGCAGAGTTTGCCAGGGAAGGCCTTAACAGCAGGAACTCATGGGGGCCGAGGCACAAGCGTTTAGTGTGACTGGTGAAGTTTGTCTAATCGCTACGGGCGCGTCTTTCAAGTGAAAAAATGCATATCCCTTCGCGGCCATCCTGATGTTGTTAGGGAGAGGTCAGTCTTCTTTGAAGGTAGGCATCAGATTATCTATTCTAATCTAAACAGCATTTGAGAAGGAGGACTCAGAGCAAATTATGCCTCGTTAGACCTGGCACACAGGGATGTTTCAATAATTCTTATTGGCTAACGTTCGGAAAAATCCGCCAGCAGCAGGGTATGCTTCGGCTATGAATGTGTATGCGGAGCGACTGCGTGGCCTATCCCGCTGCCGCGCTATCGACGCCTAGCCGGGCCCGCGCACATGATGAGCTTACCCACTAGCCGCAGCCTGAGCTGTATACGCAGAAAGAACGTTGACCCGTTGAAGAGGATCAGGAGAGTCGCATCAATGGCAGAAAACCCCCATCGAGGCAATGGAAGGAGGTTCCAACTCTCGTGTCTTCTTGTGAGGTGTGCAGCTCTTCCTTTCCTCTCTGCCGGATCACGTGAGCCTCTAACCTTATGAGCTCCAATTGTCCCAAGAAGCTATTTCTTTCCTAACATGAACTTTTTTTTTTTTTTTTTTTTTCCCCCCCGCGGCCTAAAAAACCTGGGGTGAATGGACATTTGTCTGATTACTATAGTTAATCATGAATAGTTGCACATCCAAGAAGTATCAGTTTCGCAAGAGAAACAAACTTACAAAAACTGTCTAATTTTTTGGGGAGGGAATTCTTTGGTTTAGTAGTATCTTAACCCGTACACTAACCTGCGCTGTATATTTAGATGCGATCGCGTGTCTTATGATGCTTCACTCGAAGCTAATTTCAGCAGTCGCATATTGAGGTTCGCGTAAGAGCACAAACACCGCACACAGGGATGTTATAATACTTTATTCACTGACGTTTCGGAAAAATCCGCAGCGAAGGGTATGCTTCGCTATGAAGAGTATGCGGCGACCTAGCATGGCCCTCCCCGCCGCGCTATCGACGCGGCACGCCCACTGATAAGCTTACCACTCGCCGCAGGTCTCTAGCTGTTCGCAGAGAGAGCGTTAGCGTTGAAGAGGGCAGCACCGATGAGAGTCGCATCAATGCAGAAATCAACGAGCAAGGAAGGAGGTCCCAACTCTCGTGTTCTGTGCCGTTGCCGTTTTTCCTTCCTCCCGGCATCACTGAGCACCTCTACCTTAGACCAATCTTACAAGAAGAATTTCTTGCATTCTTTCCTAACATGAAAATGTCATTTGTGATCACTATAGAATAGCACACAAAGTTTCACGCAAGAAGATTCAGGTTTCGAAGAGAAACAAACTTACAAAAACCGCGATTTTTTGAGGAAGGATTCCTTTGGGTTTAGTAGAGTCCCTTCCAACCGTAAACTCCGCCTCCAATATGTAGTGCCATCTGTCTTTATGAAGCTTCACTCGAAGCTAATTTCAGGCAGTCGCTATATATGCGTCAAACGGAACAAAACCCTTTCTAGTATTAGTTTCAGAATACCATGTACCGCGTTTCTGGTATGCTGGCTTGTGGCAGACACAAGTCAGTTGACAACACACGACAAAATGGAGCGGTTGGCTGGTTCCGGCGGTGTGGTACGTATTGGACATCTCCTGCCGAATAACCCTAACATTGCTCATGAACCGGAAGTGTTGAAAATGTGCGCTCAGGATCTCAAGCAGCGGAAAATTCTACCAATCAACTACACGCTACAGTAAGTCATTACTTCCTTCTGACCTAACTTTAGGTACCGAAAGGCTAATAAGTACTCAAGAATTTGTATCATGTTGTCCGATAGATAATATCTTTTCCTTCAAGGGGAAATTTTCCCTGGTAAAGTTCCACGTTTTTTACGTCATGTTGTACACCATACGGAAGAGAATTGCCTGCTCCACAAAAATTTTTAACCTACTAAGTATTTACGTACCCTCTACATTCAAAGTGAACTTGTTGAATTCCAAGCTTGCAAATTGCGAGGTCCAGTCTAAGAACATTTGCAAAACCGGTTACTATTACCATTAGCCTCCGTTCCCTCATGGAGAAATCGATCAATGAGGTACCATGAACTCAGTTTCCTAAACATCCCGTTATTGAATTGTCAGGAAAACCTTATCGTGTTCCGTTTCAAATTCAGTTCTTTTGATTGACTTCTAAGAGCAGTCGGTTTCAAGTGAAGTTTTTCCTCTAAAACGCCATCCTTTTACATCACTTTATATAACATCCGCAAGCCACTTTTCTTCTCTAATCATCCATGTCTTCACTTTTTTCTCTTTGTGTTCTGAGTCGCAATTTGGACCTGCGTCATAAGGTGTCCAGTGACCACGAAAATCACTTAACGCTCCGGAAAATTGCCCTGAAAAGATGCTAAATTAGCCAAATTTGCACTTTTGACTTAGTCTCGACGTCATCTGTACACACCTTCAGTTTTTGAAGGTGTAGTGGTCAACCATACAGTTATTGTGAAAAATCAAATTTGGAAGAAAGAGCTGCATGATTCCTTGCACGACTTAATAGCGGAATGTCTAGAAGAATCGTCACTAAATGTGTGCCATATCGATCGATAATGATCGATTTCTCACAGTAGCACAGTTGCAACTAGTTGTGACTAGTTGCTCGTTCGGTAATTTCTGTCGACTGGACTTCCCAAATTGCATGGCTGAATTTCAACAAGTTCATAATGAATATGGAAACGAAGTTAAGTATTCTGTAGAGCAGGCACTTCTTTTAGGAACGATATGTAAAATTAGGCAAAAATATAGAAATTTTAAGAAATAATCTCCGTCTCAAAAAGGGCATTACTTATCGGCTGGGTTAACGCTTACGTTGGACCGCTTTAGTTTTATTACCCACCCCCTCATGGAGAGTCTCGACACGATCCACGAAATAAGTGCAATCTAAAAAAATCCAAAGGCTGGAATTCGAACACAAGTAGCAGAACATGAGTTTCGATAGGAAGGGTAGGTAGATTATCTTTCGAAGTACCGTGAGATTTGAGATGAATATGCTAGCGCCAAACCGAATTCGTCGCGTTTGCATTGGCACGCACATTTTCCCCTCAGCCTGGTGCGTATAGACCGACACAGACCAATTCAACTTTTGCTCCTGTGATTTCTTGATTTGTAGTTGTAAACATCCATTGACATGTGATTCTGCCAAATACATCGGGAAAATGTCAAGGAACAGAGTGAGAAAATCTGAAAAGTATAAACTGTATTCGTTTTTTCACGCATTTAGGTTCCTTATAACGAAAATCATTCCCTCCTCATTTACAACCATGAAGATCTCTATGTATTGCGACGTTGACCCCTGCAACTTCCCCTTCCCCGCGGCCAAATACGACACTCCTAGTTGGACTCTCTCCAGTGGACGGTTGATGCTTATCGGACAATCTAAAATATCACCCACAGGGATATAGAAAGTATGACATCTACAAGGAAAAGGTCCAGAAGTAGATTTTTCGAGCACCGTCTTCATCTTTATGAGTTGCCAGAGAAGTAGAAACAACATGTAGTAATGTGACGTATTAAGAGCAATCAACTGACATATAAATTGAGTTAGAAAACGGGAAAAAAGAAGAAATAAGGAAAAGGAAGCAACAAAAACAACTTAATCAAGGACACCGAACAGATGATTGAGGCTTTTTTCCTTCTGTTATATTTGATTGGCTTTCAGTAATTAAGGGCACGTTGAATGAAGCGGTTATGGAAAAAAGGCTACTGAACAAAACAAGTGCACACTACTGCTCGTATGAATGTTGACAAGTGAACGACAAAGTGGATGGTGCTAGGGATAACACCACTCGACACGGGCACAGGGGCACGCATGCCGAACCTGGGACCAGATTTTCGGATGTTAGGTATTCCCTACCCCTAAAAATCCAGCCCCAGGCCCACTAAAACTGCTTTCTTACCTAATCTGCTTTCTTATTTTCAGAGTAATTACCATGGAGAGTTGCAACAAGTATTCTGGAGTGGAACACGCTGCTTATCTACATTACATTAAAAACGCTACCATCTACTTCGGTCCTGGATGTAATAATGGTGAGTTCTACGTTTTTTGGAGGCCATTACTTAATAGAGCTCAGTATAGCATCTACGGTGAATGACGAGCATATTCTCTTGTTGGTAACGCAAAAAGACTGAATCGAAACTGCATAACTGGAGACAAAAACATGACCACGTTATAGAGGAGTGTGGTGGTTCGGTGGACAGTCACCATCAAGTCAAAACAGCTCCAGTTTTTACAAGTTCCGTCGCTTATTTAACCAAATGGCAAAGTTACCCTGAGCTAGAAATTGCATTCTATGTAGATGTACAATGCAGTCTCGGCAGATAATTGGTTGTCGCAAAGGGATTACTGTAGGACTGGGTCTACGGTGCACAGTAGTGTTCCCGACGCTCCGCCCCTTCGGCCTCATTTGCGAACAAGAAGGTTGGGAAATATTGGGAATAGCAGCATGCTGAGATAATCTTACAATGAATAATAGAATGAAAGAATAAGATGATTAGGCACCCGCCCATGATGCAGAGAGGGTAGAGCAAAGGCCATGAAAGCTGCACGAGGTCTAACACTGTGAACATCACCGCAGCCCCAATCAATACAGATCTTTTATTTTGCTGCCCCAATCAACACATCTCTTTCATTTTCCTGGACTATCCAATTTTTGGAGTCGTAAACCATGAGTCACTAGTCCACGAGGTCACTACATACTAAAAGAGTGTGACGGGAATCTTTTTCAAGACAAGTTCGGCATAGTCATAACATTTTGCGTAGAGCTCGGAACGTTTCTAGTAAAGCCTGTGCAAGTAACAGTGTTGTTCGTTCATTTAACACGTTGACGACCGCCGTTGACACTGCTTCAACATTTTTCGTATTCTCTCATCAATAGGCATTAATTCAGCGTTTTCATTATCAGTAATGAAAAATGTTTTTCGGATCCAATAATGGACCGTTGTGGAACAGGAAAAAACGCCAAATAAATCAAGGAAAACTAGTCTGCTCCATGTGAAAGTGTGGTATGACATCATACCACACGGTCGTCAACGTGTTAATGAGTTATAGTCGTTCCGTCATTTTGCTCAGTGTGACACGGTAGTGTATGAACAAACTTAAATTATCCTAATTAATCTTAAACAACTTGAAAGAATTATTTATGAATTCAATGTGACCATGTACAGCGCAGGAATTTTATAACGTGGAGATCTGCTGCAATCAAGGGGCAGTTGTCAGCGAACAATTCCCATTGAGGTGATCATGAAAACTTATAGGTCACGTCGCGCCGTAGTGGGCATGGAAGGAAGTGTGCCTTGGGACAGCCACGTATCAGGCGACGCATTGAAAGAATCGGGTTAAAGCGTGCGATTTTGGAGAATAGGACACAAAGATCGAAAGAATAGGATGCAGTAGAAGTGTGAGATGTTAGTGCAATAAGTCAAAGATCAAAAGATCAAAAAGAGTTTCTAGTGGCAAAACTCTGTGAACCAAGTGGACTTTCCGTGTTCATCGTGAACGATGCGTCTCAAGCCAAAGGTTTATGGGTGAGATAGAATCATGGTTCTTCCGAGAAGGATTCCTTCAATATTGGTCATCCCAGTAGTTACGCGCATTTTCTTGCATGCCTTCTGACATTGCGGCATGAGTAGGAGGCGAAAAATTGCATCCAGTGTGATTCGTTGCAGAATTAATAGGGTTGTCCTCTCTCTTCTCACTGGGCTAGAGCTGTGTACGTCACATAATTTTTCAATTTCATTGCATCGAAGGGCAAAAGGGAATTTCTGGCATATTTCTGAGGAAGTAATGCTGAGGGAAGGTCAGCAGTATTGATGATTAATATGGAAGGGCAATGAAAGTGCGAGCCCAAGCTATGGCCCCTGAAGTTCCGTTCCAGAGGTTACAGCCCGAGAGAAGAGGCTCGTAGTGGAAGGATTGCTGTGCTAGCTAAGGATGTGCTGCGAATGATATTGGAGGGAAAGTCAAATGTTTCCATTCATCAAGCGTGGAACTTTTGTCCACTATCCGCCCTTAGGAACAACCCATATCTCGAAAAATCCTTTAGATTGGGTCTATGAGCGCCGCATCAAACTTCCCAGGCTTCCCACATAGAACAATTGCGACTTCATGAATGTGAAGCAACGTAGAATGAGAAACCAGACGCCATTCCTTGTGGTCATCAAACATGGCTTTATCCCACTACCACTTTGTCTGAACTCGGAGAATCATTCGCAGGGAAAAATAATAAGTTCTGTGAACGAGGTCCGATCAGTATTATAGAATGTTGTTTTCCAAGACGGAGTGCATTATGAATAGA
>MU868554.1:37534-48659 GCA_036418205.1 Ostertagia ostertagi
CAATGCAGAAATCAACGGATAAGGAAGGCGTTTCTCGGGTTATTTGAAATGGGCTGCTTTTTCATCGTAAATTCTTCCTTTAACCCATTCGCGACCGCGCGGATTGCGCAATAGCAGGAGAGTCAGGAGATTTTTCTTCAATAAAATTTGAGTGGATGGAGATTTCCTCTGCCCAGGGCTGGCGTAGATGAATGAGGGTATGAAGATTCTTTTCAGGAAAGAAAACTTTCCAAATTCCATTTGAAACACGGCAGCCACCGGTGGATACCATTGTACCGAGTGAGATCTTTGTCAGCCACCGGTGGCTGCCATTGTCACGAATGGGTTAAAAAAGCAAAAACAATGTGCAAATCAATATCTGCTGCAGCCAACATGGAAATGGTGGTAAATTTGAAGTAAGATCTAGTTTGCTTATTGTGCGTGGGTCACTGAGAATCGGGATTCAGAAGTGAAACATGCCCTTAGCACAGTAAAGAGGCACCGTAAGTCATGTGGCGTCGCGGCGGTCAGCGTCAGATATCTCACTGCTCATCCTTACTACGAGAAAATGGGCGCCAGCAATGCGAGGCGCTCTCGGTATGAAAGGGGAATCTAAAACAGGTAAATGCATAAGCATGATATGGATAGGACACAGGTTCCAGGATAGGCAAGGGTGAGCGCGATGAGTACCCGATTTATGACCATCCTACTTCCCTCACCCAGGGTCAAGCGTGCGTTGAGGAATCCTCGACAGGTCACAGGGGGGGGGGTCGTATTGGCCCGCTGGGGAGAGATCGGGCCCGATTGATGCAGTAGGATCATCGTCGGAGGACAAACATCAAGGATCGAATCGATGCCAGGCCAGAGGATTTCCAATAACAATGTTATTCCGCCCACACAAAATTTTCGTGATTCAGAGGTGTCCGCTAGTAATTCTTAGTTACTTCAGTGTTTTATCACCACACAGTTAAAGAATCCGAATTCGCACGTTTTCCAAGGATATTTTATCTTTCAAGTGAGTCCTCGAATCTGAAGGGATGTGAAGCACACGGCGCATCCCAGAGTGGGCCCAGTTGGTTGCGCGCGCTTCAACTACGGCTCTCTGGAAAAAATCTCAATTCAGGAAAAATCAAGAGGATTCTGAAAGGGTTCATGTGAAATTACAGGGAGGAGTACACTATTCAACAAGAAATGCAGCCTTCAGCGTCAAATTCATGAACATGTAACCTTAAAGTTGAGATTCGCTAAACAATTTTACACTTTTGGAAAGAGAAAAGCAGTGATTCCAAATCTGCTCTTACTTTAGTACATAATCGCCCCTGAAAGGAGCTATAGTCGTTGAAATAGTGCCAATGCAGCGAAAAAGTACCTTTCGGCGGTACTCGGGCAAAAATCCTCAACGTGGCCATTTTTTAAACTGGACGTTTGAGCAGTTCTAGTAACGTTGAATAGAGCAAATCTTCTAGTTTATGATGGCGTATTAACTTTCCGATTGGACGGAGTTATGCTTTGAAAGCGTAAAAACTCGCTCTCATCATGAATTTTCCTCGTTAATCAATCTAAATTTGTTATTTCTTATAATTTTTGTAATTTCAATACTGATTAGAAAGATCTTCACAAAACTTCCAAATCTGCTTTCAGATTGAAAATTCGTCATATTTGAAGAAAGTTATAATCATTTGAATATTTGTTCAAATTTCAATAGTAATAAGCTGCTCCACGGTCAACGCCAAAGATCAGTCAACACACAGCTGGCTAAGGCGGTTACAAGGCTTCTTTCAACCGAAAGGGGACGTGTAGAATTGAGAGCATACTCTGTGTAGTACTAAAATTTGGTAAGCCTTCCAAAGGAAGTAAAGGAAGAAGAGATGCTGCCATAGTCTGCTTTTTTCATGACTAGTTCGTCGTTTTTTGCTCCATTTATTGGTAGGACTCATTGATAATGATCTTTTTTGACTTCTTTTTTCTACTTTTGTACTTGTTGAACGAGTTTTTGGTGGAGAGGGGTAGCAGGGCTTTTTTATGAACAGTTTTGGTGGAGAATTAAACAACTTTTCATAGTTCGGCTTTTGAAGAGGGTCGTTTCATGGACTTCGGCCTCTGGCGGAGGGAGGGGGGGTCGTATTTCAAAATTTTCCTCGACGCCTCGCTTGACCCTGCTCCCCCCCTTCCCCCCTCCCCCACCTCGCCCCCTCGTCCTACCACTCACTCTGCAATGCTCCAATGAATGAGTATTCGTAATGTATGAATCAAGCGATCTCAGAAGTACAGTGCGCGTCAATTTTTTCCAGTTTTCTGACTTATTTGGAAATTTCGTAAATCGGCATAGCAACCATCGTTTTCGGCGTGTCGGAAAACTAAGAATGGTGTTGTTTGATTTTGGTTAACGCGTGGATTTGAATTGCTCTGTTCTTTTGAAGAAAATGGGCCGCGTCAATTGCTTATGCCATCCTAAAGTTTCTTCAGAATTTCTCATGTCTCTAACGCTATTCAGCTACGGTGTGCATGTAATACAAATGAGGAAATCCTCCACTTATGCAATGCACACAAATGGTGGAGCATTTATAACTAATTAGTTCGGAATATTAGCCCTTATACTGGACGGTAGCAGCATGAAAACGCTTTATCAGAGAAAGAGCTGTGTGCTCACTTTTGCGATCGCTCCTGCTGCTTATTGTAGAACTCATCGAGGAGTGTATCCAGGCAAAACTGGGGAAATTGAAGTGCTCAAGGAGCTCTTAAATTCTCATTTTCCCGCTTCGAATCCGTGGTCAACTTTATTTGTGGTCTCGGCTCCCTGCGAAGCTCGAAGCGTTCACGCTCACAAAGTCTCTGTTCAGAGAGAATATGAGTTGCACTCACAATCCGCGTAGTACCCATCGCCGAACTTTGTCGGATTCTCTCTGGAAAAATTTTCGTACCGAGCGAGCGAAAATGATGACATGGGCCAGTTGTAACTTGAACGGGACACCGAAGTGGTGGCATGGGCCATCATTGCATCGCCTTGATAAGAAAACTTCGATCGAGTTCAGTGATGGGTACCAGACGGGTAGTACGAGTTGTTCTCTCTAAAAAGAGACTTTGTGAGCGTGAACGCTTCGAGCTTCGCAGGGAGCCAGACCACAAATAAAGTTGACCACGGATTCGAAGCGGGAAAATGAGAATTTAAGAGCTCCTTGAGCACTTCAATTCCCCAGTTTTGCCTGGATACACTCCTCGATGAGTTCTACAATAAGCAGCAGGAGCGATCGCAAGAGTGAGCACACAGCACTTTCTCTGATAAAGCGTTTTCATGCTGCTACCGTCCAGTATAGGGCTAATATTCCGAACTAATTAGTTATAAATGCTCCACCATTTGTGTGCATTGCATAAGTGGAGGATTTCCTCATTTGTATTACATGCACACCGTAGCTGAATAGCGTTAGAGACATGAGAAATTCTGAAGAAACTTTAGGATGGCATAAGCAATTGACGCGGCCCATTTTCTTCAAAAGAACAGAGCAATTCAAATCCACGCGTTAACCAAAATCAAACAACACCATTCTTAGTTTTCCGACACGCCGAAAACGATGGTTGCTATGCCGATTTACGAAATTTCCAAATAAGTCAGAAAACTGAAAAAATCAGGGGGTGGCATATACAATTGACGCGCACTGTATATGTCTCAAAACTCATTCTAATGGAACGCAGGGAAGGCTGTCCGTCGACGGAAGACTCATTTGCACTTTTGCAAATTCAAATTCGGCAACGTGTCGTGACTGTGAAGAATCTTTTGGCTATTTGCATGCGAGGGATGAGAAAATCCCTTCTGTCCTTCAGGACTTTTTGGAGCTGAAATATGACATATCGACTTAATGCAACTTGTTATATAGGTGAAGCGCGAGTAAGTGATGCAACCCGTTGTACTCCTACTCCTATAAACGGTGCTATATGAAGTACTTCTATATAATCGTATTTCAGTTGCTTTCGTGCCTTGAGGCATGTTGGCTTGAACTTCCTGAAATGCGTCCAAATATCAAAAAGGTCAAAACGATGGTGAACGCAAATTTACGCTCAACGTAAGACCATTTCCTTCTAGGAACCGTGTTCTAACTCGGCGTTCTGTTTCCTTAATTGTTGAATTTTAGCGGCAAGGGTTCACTTGTCGATCAGATGATGAAAATGATGGAGGAATACACTAGTAATCTAGAAAACATGGTTCGAGATCGGACGGCACTACTTGAAGAAGCACAGAAGCAAGCCGATCGATTATTGAACAGCATGTTGCCCAAGTGAGGGTTTGCTAGCCTTTTTCAAAGATTTGCTGTACGCTACTCAACAATTCTTATTCCCAAACACATGGGGAAAATGTGATACTATAAAAGTGTGAGTGGTTAACCTGAGGCTGAGTAGAGTGCGATCCCAGCAAATGTTTTTTGCATAATGCACTCTGACCCACTTTAACATTTACACTAAGAAAAACTAAAGCACCATACCTGCTCTCGAGCCTGGCTTGTTGACGTACGGCATGGGCTTTTTCAAAGGTGGATTTCACTATACTATCGGAGATTGAACAAGAGAGAACGTGCCGAGCGAGGATTTTACTATAACGTTGAAAATCGAACAAGAGGAAACATAGCCAAAAGACAGATAGGATCCTCAAGGGTTCGAATCGATGCGCGTTTTGCAGCGAAGAGTTCTTTTGCCATCTGACTCTAGCCATCAAGCAGAGAGAGCACCGTTGATGAGGACAGCATTGACAAGGTTCACATCAATGCGGGAAACCATGAACAAAGAAGGGGTCCAATTTCTCTCCTCTGGGGCGTTTCTCATGTTTTTTTTTGCTGACCACGTCTGCCTCAGTTTTGAAATAGCTACCTTTTATAGGGACGCCTTTAACTTGGATTGGGCCATGTGCCTTGTGAAACACTCCAACTCCTCCCCAAAATCCAAAACTGCCATCGAGCAGAAGTGCGAGTGTACAAATATGTACATAGGGATGGGCTAAGGGCATACACGCTCATAAAACAGTAAATTCTACATATCACACCTATTCAAGCACTTTTTAGTGGGAATTGATGGGAATTCTTCTATCGCAAAAGCGACTCCCCGCAAACTTCATTCCTTTGCATCACGACTACGATCGTTCCCCCCATGGGGATTTATCAAAGGACGGTATCGACCCTTATTTCGTTTTACGCGTGCTCTTTGAAGGTTTCCGAAAAATAGTCTTCGAAAACAAGTATATTCACTTACGCACTTGCTTCATGCGTGACCCATTTCATTACTGCATATTCTGCCCATTCAACCTAATTCACCACCAGTTTTCTCGTATTTAGAATTGAAATCACTGAATCTGCAAATTCTTGTTTAGAATTTATAAGGCGTGTTCTTTCTTACAGTCTAAGGGAAAAAAAGCCAAGAGACAATATTTCTCTGTTAGTGTTCTATTTTCTTTTCAGAAGCGTAGCGGAAGATCTCAAAGTTGGAAAGCCGGTCTTACCTCAACTTTATACCTGCGCTACGGTGCTATTTTCTGATATTCGAGGTAACAACTTTTTTCACAGTGAAACATTACAACCTACGCAAACAAAAAGGCTTTTTCGCAGTTGCGCTATTAGCAGCATGAGGAACTAATGTTATGACATAATGTTCATGACTGAAACAAAATCATACACTCGGTTTCTTGAAAGAAAGGAGCAGTGGGAGGAGCTTAGTGAATGACTGCAATTTTGCCATGGTATCATTGTCTATTTATTTATTACTTATTATTATTAAGTATTCTATAGCAATACTGTGGGATCTGAAATTAGGCATAGGTTTGAAATATCTTACTTTACAAATCATGGTTACATCACATCATTGTGTGAGCACTTAGTACATTCCTGCAAAATTGTAAGGCTTGAAATTCGCCAATTCTGATGAAAGGAATGTGTAGTATGTTTCAATTAGAAAAATTGCTGAATAGCCAATTTGCCAGGGTTCCAAATCGATACGTATACAATCGTTTCATTGAAGCCGTTCTTGAACCTTTCCCATTCCCCTCTCCGCCAGAATACGAGCCATGAACGCTGCTTACCGCTGTCATTTCTCAAAGCGCACTGCGTTTTACTTCAGCTATATATTTTCGATGTTTTCAGGCTTCACCAGAATCTCATCGACGTCTACTCCTTTACAAATTGTCACATTCCTTAATGACATGTTCTCCGGATTTGACGCAATCATTGCTAAGCACGACGCTTACAAGGTGAAGTTTACATCTTAAAAAGTTAAAATCTCACGAAAATAAGCTTCTCGAGAAATGCCGCTTTGTTGATTTCGAACAGATTTTGCTGTAGTAATCAAGCAACACTTGAGATGATTTTTTCTTCGTATGTCTTTTTTTTGTCTTGCTATTGAAGGTTGACGAGCTGAATCTTCTTGCCCTCTTCTTAGTGACTACAGCTTGCCAACACACGGCGAAAAATAGCTTTTCCAGGTGGAGACCATTGGAGACGCTTACATGATTGTGTCCGGTGTTCCAAGTGAGAACGGCAACAATCACGTTCAGCATATCGCCGATGTAGCATTGAAGATGAGATCGGTATGGTTGCACTATACATAGATGTGAATATGTGAATAAACGGTTTCATTTCCAGTTTGTCTCAAACTTCAAACTGCAACATCGTCCTGATGAGGTGATGATGGTCCGCATCGGATTCCACAGCGGCAGTGTGGCGGCTGGTGTTGTTGGATTGGCAGCTCCAAGGTGGTGTTCAAATTTTGCTGATGACATTCGAAACCCCTGCTTCATTGCACTTTTTGATAACGTCGCACTTAAGCCTAGAATCCATTCAAAAGTTGATTCTGCAACTCCTTTTAGATATTGCTTATTCGGTGATACTGTCAATATGGCATCGAGAATGGAAAGCACTGGCGTTGCCAACAAAATTCAGGTAAGCAAAGGGCAAGAAACCCACTGGCATGGCGTGTGTGGTTGAGGTCAGGACCACGCCACGAGAAGACGATCAGCTAGTGGCCCTACTCTTTCTTTCCTCCATTGCGAAGAATACCAGCAGTCACTCAATTGTAAATGCTGAGGAGGGGGCAGGTTCAATCGAAGTTAGTAGTGAGGCTACGGCTGAGGTTGGTACCTGCTGTACGTGCTGGACTGCGATGACTACAGCTCAATAAACTGGGGTGTATATCAGTTCTTCTCTTCAGGATCGGGTTGGGGCACCTTTGAGCTTATGTCAATGCTAAGCCGAACCAGGAAAGGTCGTTTGGCCAATCTTACCAATTGAAATGATATTTATATATTTAACGCGCATTGAGACGCTGAGCTTGAATCTGCTTTCGTTGTCTGGTAAACGTTTCTAATAAATTGACAGACAATTTTGCATGCGGCGTTGCTGGACTCACGACAAGAGTGCTAGGATCAATTTCCCTGAGCGAGCTTACTCTAGCTTTAAAGTCACTTAGCAGGAGGTCTGCCAGCTGGCTAGTCCGTTATGTGTACTAGTTCCGCTGCATAAAGCATTCAAGTGCTGTTGAGAACGAATTTGGGCGGCATGTGCTCCCTTGCTAACTCGAGAGGCTCACTTAGGGCCGATGTCAGACTTTGCGAATCGCGCGATTCGCTAGCGTCTGCGGTCGCGTCGCGGCCAGTGAATCACTCAATTGGCTGGTACCGCAACGCGACCGCGGACGCTAGCGAATCGCTAGTAGCGAATCGCGCGATTCGCAAAGTCTGACATCGGCCTAGCGTCAACTGCCAGGCATTTCGCTGCGACAGTACGATATCCGTAGCATGTAGGTGGTCATGGCTCCCATTGTGGCAAATTTTTGGCAAATAGTATATTTATGTTGACTTGAAGCTCTGAAAATACGGACTATTACTTATCTTGCACTTTATTCTCATTCCAATTCTTACCAAGATTCAAATTCCTTGAATTGGGATTTATGAGATAAACGTTCTGAATACACTTTAAAGTGTTGATTAGGATGATCTGGCTTTGGACGCCTGCATATATTCCGGAGCCTGGCATAATTTCCGAATACAACCCCTTCCACCCCTTTCTCCCGTCGTCCATAATTGTCAACTCTAGACTTGCTGTTTGGGGAGCGGTACTCTCGCTTTTTCACAATCTTGAGAAGAGACCGCTATCAGCTGCGCCAGCGAAGCTCGGGAAACTGCATTTGCTGGACATTAATAACGGAGCTTACATGTGATTGCAGAGGCAAAACACTGAAAAGTAAGTACAACAAAGAAACCCCTTTGTAAATCCTTCCAGGAAGCGTTTAGGATACGAAAAGCAGATTTGAGCTCAGCGTCCGAACAAGCGAATTGAAATGAAGACCTGATTTCAATTGGCCGAGTTGGCCTAATGACCATCTCTGGTAAGCCTGAGCATGACCTTAAGCTTAAGCAGTAGTCAATGGAGGTGAATCATGGTTTGCAGAAGAGCACTCCATAACGCTCCCCAATTCTAGCGGTGACGCTCCCCAATACTAACGGTGAGAATAGCAATCCGCTCGTGACTCGTAATCGACTCAATAATTTACATTTGACAGGAATCGGTGTGATATGGGCAGCAGTCGTGAAATCCTTCACTTTCCACCTGCCATGGTCTAAGAAGCAGTCCTAAAATAGAGGACACACATATATGGAGGGTAAGGATGGACGTAGGGGGAGCTGGGTGGACCTCCGGGCAGGGTCAACCCTACGTTGTTACTAGTAACAACGGGGGGGGTCGTACCTGGTTGAGTTTATAGGAGGGGGGGGGGTCGTATCCGCTTCAGTCGCGTGAAAGTACATGTGAGTTTGTGGTGAAAGTGGAGTTTTCACGAGTAGTAGGCTAGGTGAGTTGGGAGCGCACGGGAGAAAAATTCGCCCCCCCCCTCGACGGCATTTTTGGAGGAAAAAGTGGGCGGAGTTTGGTGGGTTGAGTGGTACCAGAATTAAATACTATAGAGAGGAATATGGTGGTCGAGGGTCGAAAAGGGGGTCGTACCAAATCCACCTTGGGGGAGGGGGGTCGTAAAAATTTTTGAAAAAGTAACAACGATAGGACTGACCCTGCCTCCGGGTGCAATAAATTCGATGGAATTTGGACACGGAAAAGGAAGAATATGTATCTACTTTACGAAATACACGTTTCAATGACTTAAAATTTTACAGCTCTTTTGTTGGCATTCTTATATGACTCTTGACGCTTTGAGTGTACTATCACAGTTCTCATCCTCCCTGTTTTTTGGTTTCAGTTTAATATTTTGTTCAATTGCCGGGCCTAACTTGATGAGTGACGACTGTTCCTTATTATCGTTACCATGTGACCTCGCTATTGAAATTATTTGACAACCCCTCACTTCTGGGGCCGTATGGCATCCGTCCAAGGATGGGCTAATTACTTCAGACACCCTCACACAGTAAAAAAGAAAACGTAGTCTACAGCTGAGAGCCTTTTTTTATATTCAGTGACTAGATCCGTTCTTCAGATATCTGAACAATCACAGAACCTTCTTAAGTGCTTTTTCCAACAATTCGTCACGGTTGAACGAGGGAAAATAGAAGTGAAGGTGAGACCCACGAACCCCTGAATTTTTCAAGACCAAATTTTTCAATACCAGCATTTTTTAAGGGCAAAGGTGAGTGTACCACATTCTTCCTCGAAGGCAAAAAACCAGCACGATGATGGAATTAGCTCCGAGATGAAGATAGTCTGCAGCGCAGTGGAAAGATTGATACTCGTTCTTGATTCGCTTCCTCATTTTATTGTCATTCTTCACTCAGCCACAAAATTTCTTTCATTTTCGTTACTGTGTCGTGTAGAATCCATCGATGGTAGTACAGCTAGTATGTTAGTCTTTGTCCGATTAGATTATTGACTTTGTTCCTCATATGTGCATCTCTGAGAAAATTCCATTGTTCATGGCTTTATTGATTTTTGAAGCAACAGTCTCAGCAGAGTTCTTACCTTCGACACTAGCATAAAAGTGTGACTGAACAAAAACCCACCTTGAAAGCGGCTAGAAAGGGAGGAACGGCCATCGAAGTGGGCGTGGTTGCTCAGTCGGCTGAGGGGATTGCAGCCGACTGAGCAACCACGCCCACTTCGAAGCCGTTCAGCTCCCTTTCTAGCGGCTTTCCAAGGTGAGTTTTTTGTTCAGTCACACTTCTTATGTTCTTGACTAGGGCTAGCGCATCGTTCCACACCATTAGTGTCGAAGGTAAAAACCCTGCTGGGACTGTTGCTTTAAGCCTGAACTTTTATCTCGGTGAAAAAAGCGACAACATGGTGTAGGAACTTTGTACGCGCTAGATGAAAAATTTTTGAAAAGTAACACAAGATAGGACTGACCCTGTGCTCCGGGTGCAGATAAATCCAAGCTGAATTGACACGGAAAACGAAAGAAATATGTCTCTACTTTACCGAAATACAGATTTTAACAAATAGACTGTGAAAATTAATTACCGACTGCGTTTTTGATTGGCTATGCTTTAATATGACTCTTAGAGCTGTGGTCGAGTGTTACCTATCACAGTTCTCATCCTCCCTGTGTTTTTTGGTTTCAGTTTAATATTTTGTTCAATTGCCGGGCCTAACTTGATGAGTGACGACTGTTCGTTATTATCGTTACCACTATGCTGACCGTCGCTCTTTGCGAAATTATTTATTTGACAACCCCTCACTTCTGGGCCGTATGGCATCCGTCCAAGGATGGGCTAATTACTTCAGACACCCTCACACAGTAAAAAAGAAAACGTAGTCTACAGCTGAGAGCCTTTTTTTATATTCAGTGACTAGATCCGTTCTTCAGATATCTGAACAATCACAGAACCTTCTTAAGTGCTTTTTCCAACAATTCGTCACGGTTGAACGAGGGAAAATAGAAGTGAAGGTGAGACCCACGAACCCCTGAATTTTTCAAGACCAAATTTTTCAATACCAGCATTTTTTAAGGGCAAAGGTGAGTGTACCACATTCTTCCTCGAAGGCAAAAAACCAGCACGATGATGGAATTAGCTCCGAGATGAAGATAGTCTGCAGCGCAGTGGAAAGATTGATACTCGTTCTTGATTCGCTTCCTCATTTTATTGTCATTCTTCACTCAGCCACAAAATTTCTTTCATTTTCGTTACTGTGTCGTGTAGAATCCATCGATGGTAGTACAGCTAGTATGTTAG
>MU868554.1:49823-63897 GCA_036418205.1 Ostertagia ostertagi
TATTACGTTTTATGTCATTCTTCACTCAGCCACAAAATTTCTTTCATTTTCGTTACTGTGTCGTGTAGAATCCATCGATGGTAGTACAGCTAGTATGTTAGTCTTTGTCCGATTAGATTATTGACTTTGTTCCTCATATGTGCATCTCTGAGAAAATTCCATTGTTCATGGCTTTATTGATTTTTGAAGCAACAGTCTCAGCAGAGTTCTTACCTTCGACACTAGCATAAAAGTGTGACTGAACAAAAACCCACCTTCGAAAGCGGCTAGAAAGGGAGGAACGGCCATCAAAGAGGGCGTGGGTGCTCAGTCGGTTGACGATATTGCAGCTTACTGAGCAGCCACACCCATTTCGAAGCCGTTTGGCTCGTTGAAGATAAAAACCCTGCTGGGCTGTTGCTTTGAGCATCTGTGACTTTTATCACGGTGAAAAAAGCGACAACATGGTGTAGGAACTTTGTACGCGCTAGATACTGCTACAAATCGTTACATTTCATGCTGTGATGTCAAGATTTCACATTTGTTGCTTGTGTTTCGTCAAGTTTTCCCATGCTCCTTTTCCTCATTAACTTTTCCTACTACTTCGAGTTCACATAAACACTTCGAAACACAGTATTGCTGCATACTATATGCACAAGATTACTGTCATTCACAAAAAAATCTGTAATAGAAAACATTTTTGAAGTAGACCTCCATGCAGCGAATCGGATAGCCCAGATCAATGATATTAACAATAACACTTAGGTTCCTTACCATACTGTATTGCTTGGAAAGTTCCCGCTAATGACCCTAAGATTTAAAAGCGCTTTAAACAAAACATTTCATTGGAATGAAAGCAACTACATCCGCATTTGATTTATTTCTTATAACATTCGCGAGGCGAACTGCGGCCAAAAACAGCAGTTAACAAACAAAAACAAGTCAAAATCATTGCTAAAGCTTTCAGCCTCGCGGTCATTGCCGATATCGGCTAACCGGCTCAACACGTTATACGTGTGAGTGCTGAAAGCTATGGTACGTATACCATGAAAAGCTGAGTTGGAATGAAATGGTGCCCCGGTAGCGTAACTGGTAGCGCACTTGCCCGGAAAGCGAGAGGTGCGGGTTCTAGTCCCGCCTGGGGCGAAAGTTTTGTTCACAACCCAGCATTCTTGTGAAACATTCGCAAGGCGAACTGCGGCCAAAACAGCAGTTAACAAATAAAAAGCGAATACAAATTTGCTCCTGTCAGCAAGACTTCCATAGATCTGTAATGTGCTGAAGTTCTGTGCGCGAAGAAATTGGCAAAGGTTGATCCACCACCTTGTTGAATTTTGATACGTGAACTTTTTAGACCAGTGCCAGATTTTGTGTATCCAAAGATTCGCTGGTCTTAAAGAAACTATTCAGGTAGAGGTTGGGAATGTGACAGTGAGACCGTGTAAGTAATGTGCAAAATATTCTCAGCAAAATTTCGCAGCTCGGCTAGTTCAACTTGTGCAGAGTTGGTAGTGCGAGATAGGGCTTCGCAACTATGGGGAAAGATTCGGCGGCATCCACTCCTTCGGACTTTTCACCCTCATCTGTGCATGTATTTGGGAACCCCACGTCGGTTACACTTAATCCGGAAGCGGCCCTTTGAACAGTTCCACGCAGATTTAGTCTGATCAAGTCCATCAGGTAACCCAGGTCCTTGTCAGTTACGGATATCCGACCACCCCCTCCCCCCCTCCCCAAGCTCCTTCGTAGTTTTCACCATTGCGAGAAAGACATTGAATCTGCGACTGCACAGCGTTATATTTGCGCATTTGGGACCAAACACTCAGTTGATATCCGAACACTTCCCGCACTTCTCACCTTAATTTGAGGGAATATAAGAAACTCGTGCAAAATAACCGTTGTGTGTGTTGTGTAGTACAGGACTTAGAAAAAGAGGGGAAATATGGTCCAGTGTAAAAAGAACAACATTCAAATAGGACGAGATATGCGCTTTCTAGTAATGCATAAAATGTTAGCAGTTCCTTGGGAGTGGTTCGAAAATAGTTCATTTAAAGTTCTGCTACTAATTTTCCAAACAACCCACTACATAATGCGCCATGTCTATTTCTTTAGTTGGCTGTCTGTCACGAAATTCGGTATTCCCTACAATAATTTGAAAAGGCTGGGTCAAGCTCGAAACAAGTAGGGCATGGCTCAGAATGTGTGGAGTTTACATGGGCTGAAGGGAGCTATTCTGATGCCTGTCGTGTAATCGTAGAATTGCATGTAAACATCCAGCCGCTTTATGGAGTTCCTTTGTTCAGTTTTCGTTATGGATCAGGAAATGAAGCATCCTCCTAAAGCTTGAAAACACATCACCTAATTTGTACAGGTAAACGTACAGGTGCCAGAAAAGGACGGTCCCTTGCACTCCAAGGACCGAATTTATACACTCCGCCAAGCTCAAACCTGATTATCCCGCCAGGGTGTTTGAAATCATACCCAGGGATAAGTTCGACCATTAGGAAGAATACCACGAGGAAGATTCAAGGGTAAGTACCTTCGTAGTAGATCATGCCAGCTTCGTTGCCAAATTGCGCGATTAGGGCGCTAATCCATTACGAACCTGCAACCATCGACCCTCGCTGCAACGCTTCCCACCCACCGCTTGATATAGAGATCAGCGTGCTCTCTCGAACGGCGTGCTCTCTCGCGTGTTTTGTCTTCTTTGATCGCCCTGTCTCGCCATCGTACCACATCCGACCTTACTGAAGGTTAAGGCCTTAATTTTAGCGTTTCCGATGATTCTCTTGCTTTCCTTTCCACTTTCAGTTCATTCCGCAGCTCAGTCATCATTTTGAAATGCCCTTGTACACCACTTTTATCCCGGTATTGCTTTAAAGCAACAGTCTTTATCTTTACCTTTATTCATTTATAATACAGCCGTTCAGACGGGGAGAATATGCAATAATGCGACATATTAGGAACAATCAACTGACATATAAGTTGAAAAAAAAAAAAAAACAGGAAAATAATAGAGAAAAAACAATAAAAAGAAAGCATGAGTAAAAGTAACTCAATCGAGGACACCAAAAAACAAAATCAGTGAGGCACCTTTCCTTCTGCTCGTTAGAATGGCCTTTTCGTAATGGAGGGTCCGATTAAGCTAGACTAAATTAAATTATCTGGGGGAGAAACCTATACATCCTTATGTTAGAAATTTGAAACTCCAGAGACTCCAGAGGCTCCAACAGTTACGGCCTAAGTGTATTACAGTTACTCTTAATTCTACAAGAGCAGTATCTTATGCACCGATACATTCATGTAGACCGGATGGCACTTGTTTTAGGGAACCACTTGCCACCGAGCCCTGAAAATAACCGACTACTGAGGCCGCAGCACTACAGGGGGGGCGGGTGCATTTGCACCTCTTTGATCTAAACACGAACCCCAGGAGCTGGCTCAGGGGTGCTTACGAAGGCTATCTACTGGCGCGCGAAAGTGGTTCCAGTTGGAGGGAGCTACATAACTGATAACGGTCTACATGAACAGCACTAGCGGATAAGGTATTGCTCAAGGGAGACAAAGCACTGAAATTTTGATCTTAAATTTTTGAATAATAAAGCGGAGGAGCAATCAGATCTAGGCCAATGTTAGGAGGCGGGCAGGTAAGGGTTAGGCACAATGGAAGCTTCGTTGGAGGGGTATTGAGCATAGAAGATTTAAAAAAATGACATAGTAGGAACGGGCCAAGCTAGCTAGGAGGAGAGGAATGGTCCTCAAAAGGAGTGACAAGAAACGCCGGATAATTATGCAATAGGTATTCATATAAAACGGATCACAAGAAGAATTTATCATGAGAAGTGTCGTAACTGAGCATATAAGACTGCCAGTTAATGAAGTGATAGACTGAGGAGTAAATCCAATAGATGCAGCAGATTATTCCACACACAACAAACCAAAAAATTATACATATTTGAAACATCTGGGGTTGCGCTCCCAACATCTAGTCGATATTTGAACACGTTTGCTAGAGCTCTCTTAAACGCAGAAGCATTCCTGAATTTGAAGAAGTCTTCGCTAAATTCATTCCAAGGAAGAACAACTCGACAAGAAAACGAACCTTTATATGACGCTGCTAACAGCGTAAAAGAGCTGCAATTTTTCTTCGATCCTCTAATGTAAGAGCATTAAGGCGAGCGAGTCGATTTTCGTATGACATTCTGTATACTCCCTTACGGCGGAAAATTCTATACGTGAACCGCTTTTGCACTTGCTCAACTTGGTCAATGAGGCAGGCTTTATAAGGGGACCACGTAGGGGAGCAGTATTCAAGAAGAGGCCTTACGTAGATAGCGAAGAGCCTAAACAGAAGAACAGGGTCGCGCGTTTGGAAGGCACGCAGGATGAAGTTAGATCTGGAAGACGCCTTAGCCACAATGTCAGATATAAAGCACTCGAAATCGAGGCTGTCACTAAATGTGACACCGAGATCACGAATGCAGTGTGAGTGCTTGAGGACGAATCCATCAAGTTCAAATTTGACATCTTGGAATAGTCTTTTCCAAGGCACATAACAGTAGTTTTCTCCCTCGATATATCAAGTCCCCATCCTTTGCGCCCAGCACGATCCAGGGCATTTAGACCGTCCTGAAGAAGGTCAGCATTATTGACAGTGAATAGTTTAGAGTCGTCAGCATACATAGTTATAGAGACACCCGGAGGGAGGACGGAAGGCAAGTCGTTGACATATAACAGGAACATGAGAGGACCGATACAACTACCCTGTGGCACACGCTGGGGGTAGGATAGAGGTCGGACCGGGCATGATTAATAACAACTGACTGCATTCTTCGGTTCAAGAAGGAGCGGATAAAGCGCAATAAACAGCCACCTATGCCGAAGCTTTCGGATTTACTGAGCAGTAATGAAGGAATAGAATCGAAGGCCTTTTTGAAATCAATAAAACATACTGATACATAGCTTCCTTTATCCAGCTCTTTATGCCACCGTGGGAGAGTGGAGAGTAAGGCAGTAGTAGTGGAGCGTTTACTGAGGAATCCGTGCTGTGCAGTATTCAGTAGTTTATTGTCTTCTAAGTGATCCATTATACGTGAACAAATGATTCTTTCCATTACCTTGCTAGTGCAGCAGGTAAGACAAATGGGCCGGTAGTTCTCTACTAAATTGCGTGGACCTTTTTTATGAACTGGTTTGACGAGCCCAATTCTCCAGATATCAGGGCATTCACCAAACAACAAGAACTTGTTGAAAAGTAATGTGAGTGGTTTAACAAGACCGAGTGCAGCTTTCTTGAGAAAGACATAAGGGATTTCGTGGATTTCGGGAGAGGGTAGAGCTTCTGTTAGGAAGCCTAAGCAACATTTTGTAAACTAACTCAGATGAGACGTCAACCCAATCTAAGGTGCTGGTTGGTATTGTAAACGCTTCGTGGTAACTGCACGGTTCTTTATAAACAGAACGGAAAAACTCAGCAAACGCTTCGGCTTTGTCATAATCATTACTAGGCAGACTGCACTGCCCTTAGAGGGTTCTGAAACTCACTGGCAAGCTGAGTTTATGATTTGCAATAGCTAAAGAAACGCCGCAGATTTTTCTTTTTTGACAGCTTTTCTTCCTCGATAATAGCTAAGTGAAGTGACAGCACGTTTGAGTTTTTGGGCATATTTGACATATTTGAGATAGCCGTAACGACTTAGATTCGAATGAATGTGGCTCACTTTAGCTCTCAAACGGCGAATCTTCCTTGGGATATGTATGCGTTCTGCCTTTGGCTTAATAGGAGGTACGTACCGAGAGATTAGAGCGTGACAGATTGCAATGAACCTTGAATAGGACTTCGGTAACAGTACCAGCGGCAAGGAGCGGCAACCAGTCGATATTGGTAAGCTCACGAACTATGCTCACAAAGTCACCCTTCGCAAAGCAGGGACGGGGAGGGTTTGAGTGTGATCGACAGGGTGGAAGGTCTAGCAGAATGCTTACGCTGCAATGATCTGAAGTGTGCTGAAGGGTGATAACACTTCAACCCTTCTGATCAGATTGGAGTCTGAGGTAAGAACTATATCTAATATATAGAGACCAAGTGTGGGCTCTAGGACAAGCTGGTGAAGGTTGAGGAAGCACAAAAGTGTATAAAATTTGGACGTAACGAAGGGGTGACTCTAAGAAGGGGTTACCACGATTGAGTGACGGGCTGATGACATCTCATGAGTGGGTGAAGTTAAAATCCACCCATAATGACGACTTTACTGGAGCTCTGGAGGATAATGTCAGACAAGAACTCGATAAGCTCTTGAAAGGCATCGGACCTACATGATGGGCTTCTGTAAACCGTGGCTATCAATAAGGAGTGCGAACCAATATTGGGTCTCAATTACAACAACTTGACAATATTCAGAAAAGTTTTTAGATGCGACACAGTTATGGGGGATACCTTTGCGAATTGCAACTAATACACCTCCGCCAGGCCTGCCTTCCTGTCAGGCAAGGGTTTCAACTACTTGGTCATTAGGCGGTCAAAACATGCCCCAGCCCAACTAAAGTTTATAGGAAATGTCTTTAAGTTCAAAACCTACCTCTAAAATGCGCTGGAAGGGGTCGAAGTCCTCTTGGAGGGGGCGGATCACCCATACCGAGGCGGATCGCTCAACATACGCTGTGCAGAGCGCGTGCTCGACTAGCGGTCGTTGCGGGACCGCCGCGCTGTATGAGGTCGATTCTATAAGAACGCAACTGAACGCGCTTCAATTACGATTGCTGGCAAATAGCCATGTATTTGCAAGCATGCATGGCTATTTGCCAGTGCAATTGGAGCGCATGTACTGCGGGCAGGTTCGGACAACTCGTCCAACACACGTCTCCCTAAACGGCAGGGGGAGTCCCTGTCTAAGCCCCTGCCCGACGTTTTTTTCTACTTTTTCTTTCTCCATTGACCAACTTCTCACCTGCAACGTCATTATAGGTGGTCCTTACCCGCGAATTCGTTCCTGGATTGTTGCTTTAAGGAGCACATGCTTTTCACCTTGCACAACAACTACGCTGGGGAAATCACATGAACCTGCCTGGGGAACATGATACAAAGGTTGAGCATAGCAAGTTCTATTCCGACTTTTGAAACGCTGGTCAGCAGGGGTTCTTCACCGTCGGAGCCGCTCTCACAGGAAAGAGGTTCACCACTTAATTTATTGAAGAAATTATGTAGCAGCTTCAGGTCGGAGCGATTACGGTAAGCCTCGTTGAGCTCGACGGTGACGGCAGATGACGTCATATTCTGAAGACGTGGGGGCAGTGAAGGAGGTCTCGCTTCTACTTACGGACGACACCTGAATATCCTCTGTACATGGCCCCCCAGAAGCGGATGCGTGTTCTCGCATCGATGCTCGCAACCTGTTCCCAGATACTTCTTCCACTAGATTCCTATCTACTCTTGTCAACTGTCTATCAACAAGAACCAATTTTCCGCCATGAAAGTGTGCAGGATAAATGTGGCTGCGTTTGCCACAATTCTCGCAAATTCATGGACTGTCGCAGTTTTTCAGGGCCGTCAATATCTTGACGGACCTTTAGTAAAACCTTTTGAGGGTTGCTATGGGATGCTGAAAATCGTTGATGCATGCTATAGATTTGACCCATCGCATTTCTCATCTCCTCTTTGACATGCTTCTGGCTTCTTGCAAAGCCTCCAATTGTGCCTCGCGATACAGTATCCATATATCTTGTCTCATTTCATGTGTGAGTATCAGCGATGCCATTATTTCCTACCTTTCACTATCGTCATTGGCTGATTTGGAGCCCACAAAAACTTCAGCCTGTACAATTGTTCAGCTTTGCAGTGGCCCACAAGTGTATCTCCATTCAGTAAAACATCCCGTTAGATTCAAAAGTACGGGAAGTCATCCAACAGATCTTCTTGTCCATTTGCAATCATCAGACCGTAACCGAAGCAAAGCAAAGCCGAGGGAAAGTGGTGAAACGCCGCCGTTAAAAGATGGGCACCAGGGTCAACACTGCATTGCGCAAATTCCAAAATTTTTACGACCCCCTCCCTTTTAGATGGAATCAGTCCCCCTTCTGTATTAGCTACTGTATTAGCTATTTATGTCCTTTTACATATTTCTATGCCCATCATCGATGTATGGGCCTTCATCGACATGGAAAGAAGTGGTGCGCAGTGGGAAGTCCGCGCGCTTTGTTCCGCTCAGAGGATGGGAATCGAGGCAACATGGAATTTCACTCATTAAATAGAAGTAATTTCCTTTTTTTCATGATATTAGGCATGGTTGTGATCGCAGAGACTTCTACTTTCAGAAAACTACCAATTTTTTTTCGAACTTCCAAATCACCCTTTTTAAAACCTAAAAAGAAACCTTGCAGTAACCGCGTTGGGATACGAATCTCTTCGTTTGAAAGGTTATATCCTTCTGAAGAAGTCAGCTCATGGAACGCCATCCAAAAATTCAAAAAACGGCAAATTGTTTCTTTTCAAAAGTAGCTTAAATGTTGTGAATGTTCAATATTCAAAAAATCGTCCCGTTGTTCCGTTTTTTGTGCACACGCGAGTTTTCGACATTCAAACATTCATAACTTTCTTCATAATCAACTTTTTGCAGATGTCTAAGGCTAATTAGAAACTAGAAGATTAGCGCTTTCAAAGCACCTGAAATTTTTCCAAGCGATCATCTCTCAAAAAATAGTCCCGTTGTTCCGTTTTTGGGGTTTGTGGTCCGATTTTTGAGAAGGCGCGAGTTTTCGACATTCAAACGTTCATAACTTTCTTCATAATCAACTTTTTGCAGATGTTCTAAGGCTAATTAGAAACTAGAAGATTAGAGCTTTCGAATAAGTGCTGAAACTTTTTCAAAAATCACTCTTTCAAAAAATAGTCCCGTTGTTCCGTTTTTTCCCCTTGATTTTTTCAAGCCATTTTCCTGAAACGCGACTTTGCAATCTTCAAACGTCCATAATTTCCTTCAAAATTCATATAATGAGAAGCGGTAAAAAGTATTGAAGTCTACATGAAGAGTGCTTTACAACGTATGCAAAATTTTCCCTGAAAAGCTTTCTTCTGCCAGAATTTCTGAGGTGGTCCCTAGAAGTCAATTAGCAAGTTTTAACTTTCTTCCACTTAGATTTGTTCTGGAAGCATTCTTTTGAGGAAGTTTGTCTGCTCACGGCCGCTAAGCGTTTTGAAGTGAAAACTCCTGCTCGGGGTGCGCCGTGCACCTGTATGCGGTTAGCAGTCGCACTAGCATTTGAAAGCCCTCCACTCCCCTGGAGACGGTGATAGTATCGCGATTGTAGTTGCGTTGTACTGTTACATGGAATCCTGTTTTCTCCATGCATTTCACCGCGGGTCCCTGTGTATACGACCCCTCCCCTTCGTTCGGCCAAACCCCTCGTTGTTTTTTACGCAACGGGCGTTTGACCTTGATGGGCACACCGAGCTCGTGGGGACAGGCGAGATAAAACTTACTCTGGAGCAGAGCTATGATAGTCGAGGTAATCGTTAGCGCTCTTGATCATGTCAATGAAATAGGAATGAAATGTTTCACAAGAATGCTGGGTTGTGAACAAAACTTTCGCCCCAGGCGGGACTAGAACCCGCACCTCTCGCTTTCCGGGCAAGTGCGCTACCAGTTACGCTACCGGGGCACCATTTCATTCCAACTCAGCTTTTCATGGTATACGTACTGGTGCGCACTTTGCCGGAAAGAGAGAGGTGCGGGTTCTAGTCCCGCCTGGGGCGAACGAATTTTTGTGTCCCAAACCAAGATTTCTTTGTGAAACATTCGCAAGGCGAACTGCGGCCAAAAACAGCAGTTAACAAACAAAAACAAGGAATGATAATGTTCAAGTGTGCAGCCTGGCGCCATTGCCTGGGCTGGGGTCTCGCCATTCCCACTATTTCAATTTGCCAGGGACGGTAGTGAAGTGTCCTAAACGGCCAGTTTATAGTGGGACTAAGGTCACGCAGTGCCTCGCCTTCGTCCCCACCCGCAAAGCATGGGGAAAGGCGCGAAACTCGCGCTGACGTGCCGCAGTGGGCGAGGTCTGGGCCGCATCCCAAGTGGCCAATGTCCTAGGTGGCACCTAAGGCTAGTCGGCGAACCTGGGCAGAGAAAAGGTAAAGAGCGTGGAGAACGCAGAGATCGCAGAGGGTCATGTAGAGGGCGACCAATATGTACCCCTGAGTACATTTAGTGGTCTCTGCAATCCCCATGCACTTTCCCCTTTCTCTGCACGTCATGTAGAGCGTGTTTGCATCCCTGCCATGTCGCAGAGCGAAGAGAAGAAGGGTGATTGGTGATAGGTGTTGAGGAAGCCACCGGAGCTATCGATAATATTGATAACTTTCTGCCAATAAGGTGTCCCCAGCTGTCCCCATTATGTTCCACTTATTGATTGTGTTACAGCCCCTTCCTTGGTCATGGGAGCATTTCACCTCTATACAATTTCATGGAAATGGTCTCCAACCCAACACGTCGATTGGCGCAGCGGGTTCGTTCCGTTGTGGACATAGGATCGGTCGCGGGATCAGTTCCATTCGAAACCCAAGGTTTTGCAACCCTCTCAGGTTACTACCTTGCATTCTACAATTCTTTCAAAGTGAACCAGCAATGCTTTGTGGTGCAGTGGCAAACGTCGCGCTCATGGGCGCTGCATTACATGGTTCAAGTCCATGGGCGATGTGAGTTTTGCTAGGAATGTAGTGAAGTTCGCCATTCAGAGCGGGTCATCTGGCTGTCTCGCCTTTCATTATTCGCCGTTTACGGCCGTAGTTCACCACCTTTGACTCCCAGTCTATGGCACTTTACTACCGTCCCAGACCATTTCATTAGACTGGCTTGGAAGAGGAGGTACGCAATCACAACTGTGAAGGCTATCCACGCCGAAACGGGGACATATCAAATAAACCTCAGTGATTCTAATGTGTGAGTTATTAAATAAGATTGTTTAAAACCTCTGAGAGATATTACACGTAGACATACTACTAGTCCGGTGAGTGACGATTCAATCGTGGCAGTGGCTAGGTCGCCGCGCGAGCCGCGGCGACGTTTCTGTAATTCAGCATCCAAATCTTGGGGATCATAAGAATAGATAAAGCTTCAGTCATGAGACACGGAATAGGAATCCTTGCCATCATTTAGATACTTATCCTGTCATGCCACCGCTTTTTTGACTAAACACATCACCATGATCACCACGATCACATCCGTTTCAAGGCAGTCAAAAGATCTCTGGCATTCAGCGAAAGTTAGTACAAGAAGTTGCACGAATTTTCGGTTTTCAGTAACTTAGCAATTCACCACAGTGTCTCAGAAATCTTGCATCGTACGTGACGATCGTAAAAGTAGGCAGCAATCAAGAAATGCCTCGTTTTATCGTGTTTTTTTCGCACGATATTGCGCAAACCACATGCTAGACTTCAGTGCAATGGAGAAACTGCACAACATCGGGTCACTCAGCTAACATATCCAGTAGTATGATGCTTCGGTGAAATGCGTGTGACGTTCCACAATTCCCTAGTTCACTGTGGCCTACGGTGTGATGCACGCGATAGCACGCTGCGAGTTCTGGAGCCGAATTGAACGATTTTGTCGCCCACTTGAACGCATGTCCCGTCCACCGTAGATGGAGTCTTCGATGGCCCATTTCCCTGTGCAGATGGCTCATGCTCTACCCATCCCAAAGTTGACGCGTCCTCTCCAGGAGATTTTTAAAGAGACAATTACAAACATGTGGGGGACACTAACAAACTTGTGCCGGGCGGACAGGCGAATAAACTCTGATCTATGTATAGTTTATAGTATGATGGCAAGGGTCGCGATTAGATCCTTCGAAAGTTCTATCCTTGGCTGAGGTAACAGGGCCCTTTGTTGGTGGTACTGTCGTGACTTGAAACTGCGCGACAAGGGAGCTAAAGTTCTCGCTTCACCGCTGCGACCGCTGCAGCATACGCAGCGTCTGCTTTCTCTCGTGTACGATGTGCTCTCTCACGCCTTCCTTCTCCTTGCAGCGCTGTGTCTCTCCGTTGCGCCGCGGTCGACCTTCACACTTAGGTCTTGTTTTCTAATAATACTCCATTCCGACCCGTACCGTTAAAGGCACGCTCCGAGCTCAGGCATTCTCAGCTGCCTCATCAAACGTGGTAGGCAGGTGGACAAGTGTTGATGTCGCGCCCCTTTTGCGGCTTGAAAGTGCGCGACAAAGGCGCAAAAGCTCGTCCGACCCGCAATCCACACCTTCCCCGCAAGCCCCACCTTCCGCTGTCGGTTGCCACGTGGCGCTGCGAGAAGAGCGTGGGCGTAGTTGTGACCAGGGTGAAAATCGTTTCGAGGAAATGCCCGCCTCTCTATGACACCCCTCCTTCTTCAGTCTATTCCTATCCTATACGACCCCTTTTGACTCTCCACACATCCAGTTTCATATTAAAACTGTATTTCTACACGTACAACAGGGGACAGCGCAGCGCAAACGCTCTGCGGTTTGAATGCTGAACCTAGCTTTGCACAGGGTAGTGTTTTTCGAAAAACTGGAACTGAAAACGGACTAACCTATGGTAGACGAGAAATCAAAATAAGGACAGTGAAGAGAATTTACTAGAGAGCAGCTGTTCAACAGTCTCGCGCTCCAGTATAGCGGCGCTAACTACCGCGATCGCGTCGCGCGCTGTGCCTAGAGCGCGCTAGTTGGAAAAATCGTCAAATGTACCCCCTATTTGAAAGGACTATAACTTTCTTCATTGATAACCATTTCAGAAAAGTGAAGGCAGCTTTTGAATGCACAAGACTTCTAGTTTCTAAATTGTGCTGAGCGTTTTTCTAAGCACGTCCTATTCTCGAGAGTGGGAGACGTCGAGGAATTGTCGAGGAAATTGAAATTTACATGCGAGTTTTCCACTCTTTGGAAGACTGTAGCTTTGTTCATTGGCAATCTTTTGAAAATCGGAGAAAGCATTGTAAAGTAGAAGATTTGCGCTTTTTGACAAGTGCTCCATTTGTTCGAGCTTTCTAGTTCGCGAGAAATCTGCGTCGAGGAAATGTCAAGGAAATTTTCGAAGCCACTCGAAAACTCTATTTCTTCCTCCCCGTGGCAAGGAACTTCTTCAGTCCTTTCCGAACCGCCTGACACCCATCGGGTGTCAGGGACTATTTTTTGAGGATAAGGTTTTTCGACAAAATGTTTTATGTTGTTACATATCTATGTAAGATACTCATGTCGTACGTATGAAAAACCTAGACTTCAATCTCAAACTAGTTCCTAAAATAACTAAATACTAAATGGATGTTCCACTTTGAGCTCAGGAAAACAGTTATAAATCATTTGAAAACTTCATACAACAGAATTTATGACATACGTGCATGTCGTATCTGATGCTATTAAATCCAAACGTTTCGGACACTTTCTGGTCCCTTTTTCCCCATTACAACTTATTTTGAACAATTTTCATTCCTGCCTCCCTTTTTATGGCCCTATCACTTTATAAACGGTTTTCTGTCATATTCACTACATATGTTTTAGGCATGACAAGTACAAAAATGGGACAAAGTAATGATTTCGGTGGAAATGCAGATCGAATATATCTATTAGGTCGGTCCATAAGTCTTGCAACAAACTACATTTAATGCTATAGAATTTTAGGGAGAACTCCTGAAAATCCGCAACATATTTCCTGACGTAGCATCAACCTTTGCAATTTCAGCCAACGGTCCAGCTCGTTGTCTGCTTACTTATTATGGATATTACACCGATTTCGCGAGAGGGCTCTCGGTGCCCTTAATTTTTACGAGTACTGCTTGGAATGTTCCGCAAGTCATGCTAGACCAAGGATTGGCCAGAAGATAGGCGAGGGCACGCTCTCTCAAACCACAGTGCAACGGCGCTTCACTCTGCTCAGCGTTGACTTTTTTTATTTGAAAATAACCCACACTCCAACCACCCTGTGACTGACAATCACGATGCGTTGAAAAGGGATCTGGATAGAGTATCGATCATTTGCTAGAGCGATTCCGATGCGACAAGGAGACAGCACTGTGGCATCTCCAAAGACTTATCAAGATCCGAAAATAAAGAGTTAGGTCCTTAATGCTTT
>MU868554.1:64813-77057 GCA_036418205.1 Ostertagia ostertagi
ATTTATGCTCCGTGCAGCACGCGCGCCCTCCACGGCAAAAGTGCGCGGTCTGGAAAGGGTTAAACACCCTAAAAATGCTGTATGTGCACGTCTTCTCAATGAAGCAATAGGCAGGAATCCATTGCATTCTGGTATGCGCCATGCAGTGACCCCACTTGGGGTCGTTTGAAAGGTGTTTTACTTGTGCAGACCGGGAGGTGTTTCTAGTCTCAGTTAATCAGAACTCTTATGGCCATAGTATACTATGATCATTCTTTTACAAACGTGGCTTCCTTTCTGATCATGTTCCAATAAATAACGTATTTGCGGCTGCAGTACTTGAATATGTCTAAAAAAACTGCAAATCCCCACGTTTCGAACTTTGTACTAATATATTGTTCCCCTACTAGATCCTCAAAGTGTAAATTATTTCAGAGTGAATACTCGCTGCCCATTCTCTACGTTTCTCTCTGCAGGACGCGTTTCCTCCCTATGTATTCGTACTGATCACTACGAACCAAATCAGCAAGCACTTCCATTTAAATTTTAATTCCAGACAGTGTAAGATATTATTTGCATTAGGCTAACTACAACACTTGTGAAATTAATGATGACAGCAAATAAGTGGCAGCAGCACCGTTGTGTCCGTTGATGAACCTTTTGATTACGACCCCCTCCCAACTCTCATCGGAGCAAATACGACCCCCTGTCGAGGATTTCCTCGACCGTTATTCACCCTGGATGAGACAGCGTTTGCATTGCGATTCCATGTCATTGGCACTGAAGCACTGGCGCTAGGTACGTGGAACTCGTCCAACCTTCTCTGTCCCAGGATGGAATGCAGCTAAAATAGATGTGGTCTTCATTTGGGTCGTGGATTTGTCTTGCTTTCCTTTTTTGCCGAACCACTTCCCACCTCCGGCTTCATTACAACGCTCTTCCACACGTATTTCATCCCAAACCTTGCCTTCAAGAGGAGACGCAGACAACACTCAAAACGAGGATTTTTGTGGCGTCCACGTCCCTGTTTTTTGACTTGCCTATTAGCCCCTCCCCCTCCTCATAGAGTTCTTGAATACATATCATCTCGACGGTGGCAACACTTCAAACGTAAATTTTGGACAGCCTCATGTCAATTTGCTTTGACCGAAATCCTCAAACCATCGTCGGCAATCCGATATTTGGCTGTCACCGTCATCATCCTCGATGCTCTCGCCGCCACTGCGATGATTTTTCAAACACCACCATTTATTTATTGGTTCTGAGGGTAAACGCATCGTTTCGCAATCTATCTCCGCTGCACCTCAACCTAGTTTGAACTGGAACATTCTATGCTTCAAACAAGCGAAGTTAAAGTTTTTTGGTAACAAAAATGACATAATTAGTGGAGTGAAATGTGTGTAAACTGACAGGGAACTCTTAGCAGCATAGAATGAGCTTTTAGAGAACTGAACATGCGAAACTGGACCACCGAAAACCACAGATCTGCCTCTGCTCAAGCCTCACGGCTAGGCGGTAGATCCAAAGACCATCTCCAAGATCAAGAGTGTTCTCCTCTCATGTCTTTGGTAATGTGTGATCCTTTAAAGGAATCTTCCGCGGAAAAAGCTCCGCCTCCATTACCACAGAAAAACGATACCCTTAGGCCCCTAGCCTCATGAGCATAGCAAAAAGAACGGAACATAAGCGTTAGTTTCGATAATACTAATCCTACACACAAGACAAAATGATCACTCTTTCCGTGGAAGATTCCTTTAAGGTATCGTTTTCTGTGGTAATGAGGGCGGAGCTTTTTCCGTGGAAGATTCCTTTAATGAGTTCCCCTATATGAGCCGTGATATCATTTGGATTTGAGAACCGCATGGAGCTCCTAGGTATCATCCTCGAAGCATCGGTGGGCTGAGAATTTCTTCGGATCTGGATCTCAAATTTGTAGTAATACGTGTAACAATCGCTGCCTCACATAGATCTTTTTGCAACATTTTATTTGCAAGGCCAGGAGAGAGGGTGGGTGGGGAGGGGGTAATTGCATCACTATTGTAGCGCCAAAGTTTTCACTGCTTCTCTAACTCCCGAGAAAAGCTTCTCTTCCTATGTCTTCCAGATACATAACTCCATTTCGACAAATAGAACCACCACCATCTCCTACTCCACACCCTACCACTATTCTCCTTGCCGTTCTCTTCTAGACTTACCGCTGACCAGTTTGTGAGGACCAGTTGGTCTCTCGAACGATTCCGCATGTCATATTCTTGGGTCATATTATTCCTCCCTCCATTATCACCTCATTTTCTGGTGCTATTTATGAGCAGTTGAACGAGAGGTTTCTTTTTTTATCTAACAATCAAACTCGGCCCATTTCTCACGTTGAGAGACGTGTTTAGAGAAAATAGACGTCGAGTTTGCAACGACAATTTGTGGCCCACTGCTTCCCTTTCTTCGTTATCGCCGAGGGAAAAAATTCGCCGTTCATTCGATTTTCCTCATCTGCTTCCTCACGTGAAAGGTTCTCGGAAGCAAAATGTTGTAGTTTCATTGTTAGCACTGAAGTTGCTGCTTAGCTGTGGTGAAGCTATCATTTTTAGCTTTCCTTCGGAAGTACTGTATTAGAAATCGTGCTAACCATAACCGAAAAAACTTTCTGCGAGCCTCTAGGACTCTCATATAAAATGAAAAATTTCATGTCTCAATCAAGAGAAAGAACCTCAGGACCTACTGTTAGATATGGGCATTGATGCTATTGCATTTTGCGGTCCGTCCTCGGTTTCCGCTTTTCTTAACCTGCTAGGAACATATTTGTCTTTAGTTTCATTTATTGTTTGGTTTGATTTTCCAAATTGAATTATTTTGCCAGCGGCTCGGTTTAGACAAAATAATGAGATTTCTAGGCTGTTATACAAATTTGCTGATTACTTGACCACTGCGAGCTTTTTTGTAAAGGAAATCTCTGCGATCCTACGAGCGCAGTTCGACCTCTTTAGTTATGGTTTGAGACGTAAAAACTTGTCGTTTCTGGACTTTGCTGATGATTTTTCTCAACAGTGAAAAAAATATTAGCCAGATCTCCGTCTTCATCTGTTCATTCTGTTCGTTTTTTGTACTGTATTGCTTTTAACATTACGGATATTTCTGAAATTTAATGAGAGACTGATACTACCCGAAGACATGGAAAAATTACATAAGATAGGATGGTCCGTTTCTCAAACTGGAAATCTCAGTATTATTTAAGAAAAAACTATAAAATACATGAAAATGGTGGATTGCATATAAGTGTTGGAGTGGTCGGAGAGGACCCCAAAGTTAAGGACTTGTCTCCAAAGTTGACGATCCATCCCCAAAGTTGGGAATTCGAGCCGGCCGGCGTACAGCGAGAGACTGATCGAAGGTTTCGCTGCAAGACTTGTCATTTTTAAGAGGATCCAAAGCGCAACCGCCAAGATGGTGAAGATCTGCGATTCTCTGTGTCTCTGCTATTGGGGTTAATCTCTCAAATCTCGACTTGGAGATTCATCCTCGATCTTACGATTAGAGATGCAGAGGATAGTTGGTGGTGTGTCGAGGCTCCGGAAGAATTTCACAACTATTTTATAAATCCAGACTGCTCGGTAGTGGTGTGTCCTTACCCAACCGATTGAAGTTACGCTGCAGTGGGTGTTGGTGTGGGTGCAGGGTCACTACGTATTGTTGTATTAGGCCACATTTTGGCTACTGTACCGCGTATTGCCTTTTTTGCTCGCATTATCCTGTGGGACACATTACATATCTAGGAAGTGGTACTCATGTGTACTCATATGTACTACTTCTGTAGTCAAAGGTATTTCCATAGTTCTGGAACTTATTTAGAGAAGAACGCCCACTCAGTGGCGCAGTTGTGCACAAATGGAGGCTTTATTTTCTTGCTCTGTCGGTAAATCGTCAGAAGTCAAAGCGAGTTACCCCGGTTGAATTATCAAATGCTCAAAGCCAGCGAGAGTATGTCGCGGCTTTCTGCGAAGGTGTTGGAGATTCTACTCTACAAGATTCTGGCACTTCGCATGGTGAGCAGGTGGAATTGAAAGACTATAACGACACAGATTATGAAGCAGTCAAAATCTACTATAATTCGTAAGAGCAGAAGAGGTCAAGCGGACCAGAAGCGCTCCTACAAAGCTTGACTTGCAATTCTTCCCAGTTGTGGCCTCAAGCGAATTGGCTTGTTCCACGAATGAAACGTGAAAAGCATGCATTTGCAAATAGTAGTTAGATTACGAATTTATTCCAAAAACTTCAAAGCTCAAAAATTCTCATTTGAGCGGAGATGTTGTGGTGACAAGAAGGGCTACCACGCGCATGGCGCTATATCAAAGCTCAGGTCATACACGGCAGACGGCAACCGAATTTCTATAGATGAATAGTTGTTGCTAGGAACGATAGTTACTGCACAGTCACAAAGACATCGATAACGTAATCTTAATAAAGTCGCAGTGTAAGTTGTTCCTTCGCGTGCAGCTCGTCGGACACGAATCCCCGTCTCCGGCCGTTTACGAATTCCCAAAGTGGGGACTTGTCCCCGACCAAAGACAAATTTTCCGCCCGACCTGACAGATCCTCAAGTTTTGGGTTCATCCCTGGGCGGCCACTGCTTCGGCCCCAGAAGTGAGGGTTTGTCAATTATTCGAAATAGTGAGGGCATGCAGGTACACTAAATGAAGGAATAGTAAGATATTTGTTCACTGGCCTACCGGGCTTCCCAGGATAAATGTCTGAGATCGGGATTCAATTGAGTTGTTCAATAAACGTAAACAGAATTGGGTATTACAAAATACTCAAAGAAATGACGTATGTATGAGGTAGCTGGATACAGGACTATGAAGGACTCCATGAGCTGAAGTGGGATTAGAGCAGTTCGAATGAACTGCTGCATCGCAGTGCTCTAACTCCGATATCAATTTAGAATCGGACAATACATATAACTATTTAACGAAGACCAAAATGCTCCCAGCAACGAGATGACCACTGTGATAATAATTCACTCAACGCGCTTAGAATCAAATAGAATGCCAACAAAGGACCTATAGAATTTAAAAAGCAATTTCAAAAGCGTCAACGTTCTGAAGTTGCTACATATTCTTCCTTTTCCGCGCCAACAATACGGAGTAATGAGAAGCGCTGTTATTTGAGGACTTTGAAAAAAGTGCCGTAAATTCTAAAGCTTTCCAAGACAGCTCTAGATGCAGTGAGAGTTTGGAGTTTTTCGAATATCAGTTCAGTTCTTTTCGAATATGTATCCTCACAGTGCAATGGAAGCTTCTCCTTCTCTTCCGTCTGCTCTGAACGAAAAAAGAACTAAATAGCCGTGCTCGAGACTTGAAATAAACCACTTATTACTTAAAGTCTTGCATGAGCTTTCTGTCATTCTCTCTAATTTCCTTGTAATTTCTTCACTTTTACATAAGCGTTCACGTCACTGCTTAACACATTGACGACAGCGTGACGCGTTTGCGCGTCCCACCCATGTCACCCTATTTTCTTGCGCTTTCTTCTCTAGGTTTTTTGTATTCAATCTATATATCACACCATGACATAAGTTAATGAAACAAAAAATTTTCCCAGTAAGGTCAAATAAAAATACTACGGTTACTTTCTATAATGCTAGAGAGCATTACTCTTTTCGTTCCTTCTTCTTCTTCTCCCTAGCGTTAGTCTTCAGTTAAAGGCAATCCCCGGGATTAGCCCGACTGTGGGAAGGATACCGCGAGGGAAATTGTAAGGTCCCTACCTACCTAGATCACTCCAGCTTCGCCGCAAAAGTTGCGCGGTTAGGGCGCTAATCCTTACGGGCCTGCAACCATCGACCCCCGTTGCAACGCTTCCCACCCACCTCGATATCGGCGTGCTCTCTCGAACGGCGTGATCTCTTGCTTTTGTCTTCTTTCCGCCCTGCCTCGCCATCGTTCCACATCCGACCTTTTTGAATGTTAAATTGCCCTTGATTCCCACAAAGATCGCTACGAGATTCTCTGCTTTCCTTTTTACTTTCGAGGTCCGTCTCGCAGCTCATTATCACTACAACGACCAAAGCGTCTCTTATCTACCACTTTCACCCCCAGATTGCGCTTTAAGTCCCTCTTGATTACGTCCTCTTCACGCTTACACTCTTGGTGCCCCCCAGGTCGGCCACTTGCGCCTTTGAGTCCATTAGGTCAAACAACATTCCTTATCGGGTGGCCTTGCGGTCTTCTCAGCACATGTCCATACCACCGCAGTCGTTGCTCCCTCACCTTCAGCTGGACAGGGGCAGTCTGCATGACCGCTCTGACATCCTCGTTCCTGACCCTATCCAGTCGCGTCCAGCCGCAGGCCCATCTCAGCATCCTCATTTCAGCCGCGTGAAGCTGCCTTTTGTTTCCTGTTCATGGCCAGCACACGCTGCCGTAGAGCATCGCAGGCTTTACCACTGTCCGGTACACCTTCCCTTTGAGCACTGTGGGGCACCTTCAGCTGCAAGGATGAACCAAATGGCCCCCACACACCGCATTCAACACAACATGCCGACACACACACCGCGTTGACCTCTCGCCTTTACTGTTGCCTCAGCGGCCAGAATCAACTCCGAGATACAGGAACTCCTCTCACTCTCCGATCTTACCAATTGCCGTCTACAACGTACTCTGCACCCTCTTTACCACCCAACAACCACCACATTGGCTCCCTTGTATATTTAGCCACAGACACCAACCCACACCGCATTTCCTCCATTCTGCACCTTGCCTAAGGTTCCTTCTTCTGCCAATGCCCTAATAGGTGATTCGTCAGCGCTAGAATGGAGACCTTGTCGCCTTCCATGAGCCCCTTTACCATGACATTTATGTTAGGAGGAAGAGGAACGGACTCTGACCCCTGATGCACCCCAACCGTAATTTTTACCTCTTTAGTTAGGCTATAAGGGGTGCACATGGCTGCCTTAGCCGCGTCATACATGTCCTTCACGTCAACACCGAAGACCCAGGTGATTTGGCACGTTCGCGTTACCTGGCGCGCCCCTCCCCAATAACAGTCCGCTCGTGATACGCCGGCGACAACTGTCTTATCCATGGAATCGAGAAAGAACTAGTATAGGCAGGCAAACCCAGCCAACACCACTTTTTCTCTATACTTATCCATCACTTGCCTCTGCGATATGAAGAGGCATCCTTATTTCACCTTACATGTCATCTAACTCCGTACTGTTTCTTCGGAAGACACGATACCCCCCAGCGTCATCACACTTCGCCTTTCCACTAAAGTAAGGCTCATACCACATCATTCATGAGCAGTCACATTGCTTGTCGCGCTAAGCTGAACAGTTCACCACACTACAACTGTTTGAAACCTAGGGCGATAGTACTCTTCTCCAGGCATACCGGCACCTTCCTCCGCATTACGTTGTGAAAATCGTTCGCGTCATAACCCACATTCCGAACACTACCCACCCTCCATTGCCCTCGTTTGAACCAATTCTGGACCATATCACATTCCAACTCATCTTGCTACATTCTCACTAAACCTCAATTCCTCCTGCCCACACACGCGATGGGGCCATAATTTTCCTGTGCTTTGAGTTCCTTGTGCGGAACTCTCGTTACCAACGTGTTCCCCATACTTCTCCCAACTCCCTTAAAGCTCGTCTGGCTTCCTCCATGGGGTAGCGAGCAACACAACTCTGGCTTCCGTGTCTTCTGCCGCGCTTTATACTTCTTTCTACCACACACAACCAAAACTTCGCTGGACCTCTCTCGTTCCAAACACGCTGCCTTCCAACAACACCACACCTATCATTAAAAATCCACATTCGTCCGCCCATACCTAATTTGCGCATCGTAAATGATCCACACACGGCCAGTGCTCTGCACTGTCCCGGATCTGAGACCACTCCATTATCCTTCCTTCGTTTGAGGTCCGCTTCTCTCCACACCCACACACACCACTGCACCCTACCACCACCGATATTCTCCTCGGTTCTTACCCCTTGCCTTTCATTGGAGCTACGGTGCATGGCTAGTCCACCGGAGTACCTATGCTTGGAGAAGCCAGTTTTTCCTTGAACTCTCTTTCACAGTCTGAGGATATATTTATCACGAGAATGGTCGATTTCCGTCTGTCTCCCTCCACTGCTGTAGGTGACCTTCTGAGTCTCCCTTTTCGCGAAGAACGTGCTGCAGATTGCCAGATCGTGGGCAGTAGCCAGGTCCAGGACCCTCTCTCCCTCGGCGTTCCTCACTCCTATTCCTCTACCTCCGTGCACCCTTTCAAGACCTCTTCACTGCCGCCGACGTGCCCATTCAGATCACCTGCTACCCACACAACCGTAAATACCACCAGAAGATATTACCGTCCTTCTCATCTCTCGAGCCACTCCTGTCACCACACACACTCACAACACACCTATTGTGCAGTGACCCTCCTTCGTCCTCTACCCTTTACACACCACAGCCATGATTCGATCGCTGATCCTGTTCACAGCGGAGACATAGTCCTTGAGTGACTCCCGCTACCGCTATGGCCACGCCGTTTCCGCTTGGTGTCTTCTCCATTGTAGTAGAGTTTGACACCTTCCCCGATCCCTGGGCCTTAGCACCTCTCATCGCGTCTGCTGAAGGCATAGCACCTGGATATTCTGAACCACGCGTCACATATTCATCAAACCTTCGTGACTTAAAAGTAGACTTCACCCACACACCACACATCGGCTACTGACAAGCAGATGAGCGATTCGGCGAGATACGTTTATAGCCCAATTCGAACTAGCTTCTTGGCCGGAGTCGTTAAATTCTTTTTGGTCTCCTCTTTCCTCACCACAAGAACTACACCACACACACCCCTCTCCGCCACTTCGGTGCTCTACTTTGACACTGATACTTTGCAACTTTTAGACATAGTTGTGACCTGCGTTCATCAGCCGCCTGTCAACCTGGGCCTGACGTCTGGGTACAAACCTTTGTGATTGCTTCTTATGAGAAGCTCTCGTACAGGATTGAACTTGCACCTTCAGAGGGCAAGAATGTCTCTCACTCTTAACCACTAAGCCGTCCCCGCCAACTTTCGTTCCGTTCTTACATGTTCATCGAAGGTAAGGCTGTCTTTCAAGTTCGCCTTCGGTTGTCGTGCCGACGGCACCGACGGCGCCGGACCGCACACCGACAGCCGTGAAGAGCGTACAATAACGCACCTGGCGACATGACCGAATCGTGTGTTTCCTGTTCATACTTATTCTTTTATGGGCGCAATGTGGCTCGGGGGGGGGGAAGTCGGTGCGCGGCTCAGCGATGTAGTGTAACTCGAACATTCCAGCTTTTCACGGGACATTTCAGCTTCTCACGCATGCTAAGTGACTGCCCTCACCCCCACCCCCTGAATTGGCTACACCCCCCTGGCTTGCGAATTTCCTGTTGCCGCAACGCCCCGCGCGGCGGCTGCCCCCCCCCTCCGAGCCACATTGCGCCCTTTTATGTCTTGATTAATACTTTCCAGTTGTTCCGCGGGCGAGCGACGTCGTGAACCCGTCGCACAACTCCGGGTGGATGTGGCCATACCGGGTGTGTTGGTCGTAAGCAATTTTGTTTATTCATATGAAGTGAGTGCAAAAAACATCGAAAAAATACAAGAAATACACAAAAACACTTATCGACCGGAGCACGGATTATCGACCGGAGCACGCGATCTGCGCCCAACGTTCGCGTCATGCGCCAGAGTGCGTATTGACGCTCTTCACAGCAAGGTAAGTACTGAAAAATGAACGCAATGTCAAGCATTTGGGAAGTACGAATTATACCATTACCTCGAAGTGGACGTTTTCAGAAAGGGATTGGCCTTTTTTGATTGACTGAAGCATTTTCATTCCAACCCGAACCTTTCTATAAACTTCCGCGTGTCTGCCACATTTTTCTTTTCGAAGCGAGCAGCTTGACATGAGGACGCGTTGTCCCAGGAGACAGTCTGTTCGCCAAATGTAATCCCAATGGTCTCAAACATTTATTGCAGACGAAACTTTCCTGAAATGAGTAACTGACGGTGCTAAACATGGATGTGGTATCCATTTCTTGGCGCTACCGCCAAGTGGCCCGATGGGCGCAGACATTCTTTGCTACAAATTTCGCTGTCAACTTACAAACGGTGGTAATTGACGGTCATGAACACACATATAGCATCTATTTTTGGCGCGGACGTCATTTGGCGCAACGACTTTTGTTGCTACTAATTTTGTAGTGAACTTAGGAGCAAGGAGAATAGGCGGTCTTAAACACAGACATGGCATTATTTTTAGCGGCACAACTTTTCGCAATTAACCAGCATGAACTGAGAATTGAGATATGGATTCAATCGTGGCAGTGACCAGATCACCGCGCCAGCCGCAGCCCGCGATGCGACGTCGGCCGTGGCTAGAATTCAGGGTTCTAGCATGGGGAATGTAGGATTAGATGAAGTTCCCAGTCGTGAAACACGGTATATGATCACCTGCCCCCTTAAAATACAGGATCCTTGTCCTTTGCCATTATTTACAAACTTATTCTGTCATACTGATGTTATGCCTTCCTCACCGTTCCACTGCGTCTTGGAACGTAATATTTTCCGATTTAGCCAGATTATCGCTCTCTGATAACAATTCAGGCAGTTGATTAATAAAGAAGTCAAATTATGTTCAAAGGACAACCTTTACATGGCACAAGCTCTGTACAGTGAGGCTTAAATAACTGCGGAGATCTTAAGGTGACTCTTGTTGGCTCACTGATGTCTGGAACTTTGGTCTTATCAGTTCTCTAACCCCACCAGCAACTTATGGACAAGGACCGTTAAGCCAAGGCCCATACAAAAATCGCCGCACCAACTGCCGCGCGCGACGCTGCCCGCCGCGTGAGCGGCGTGACCTCATTAGCCGACGATTGAATTGACCGTCTCCCCAGAAACTTCTGAGATACAGTGCGTAGTTATAAAAGCCAAAATTCCATACGGTCATAGGCCATTGTTCGATATTGATTGAAAATAACGGTTCTTCGCCAAGGGCTTAAAATGAGCATCAGTTTACAGTCTTGATTAGATCAAGTCATAGAAGCCGAAATTCTACACAGTCATGGGCACTCGATTGATATTGATTTAAAATGTGTTTCTGTGGAGAGGAGTAGGAATGCTCAGCGCTTTAGAGGATTGGTTGGATTAATTCATAGAGCCAAAATTCTGTTCGGTCACTGGCCATTGATCGATATCGATTTAAAATATTTATTTGCTCAGAGGGTTCGGAATGAGTGGTGGTTTACAGTGAATGTTTAGAGTTATGGATGCCGGAATTCGAACCAAGAAACTGTAGATATCTAGTAGATATTTTTTGCGGCTTGAAGAGCACCATAGAAGCGAAAGTGCGAACCTCTCGGTAGTGATGCATTCCTTGCTGTGCATAAGCCAGAGCCTTGCTGGGTCAGTCCGCTCGTATGTATTGGTATACTAATGCAAAACCTTCCGCACGATCAAAAGTGGGGAATGATGGTAGGTAAAGATTGTAGATGGAGGTAACAGTGAACGTGCCACGTTGCCGAGACTTGCGATTGTAACTAAAGCTGATGGAAGAGTTTTCGACTCCTAGAATTAATAATTGGTGCGATATTTGTAGTGCTTGGGAGTGTGCGTGAAAAGAGATGGCTCAACGTGGAAGGAGTGGTAATACAGATAGATGTCGTGATAAAGGTACATATGGGCGCGTCACCTGGGCACAGGGTCAACCCTAAGTTGGGACAAGTACCAACGAGGGGGTCGTACTTGGTTTAGGTTTTAGGGGGGATCGTACTCTCTCGGTGGCCGGCAGTGGGTTCAATGTATCTTATGCAAAGCCCTCTCCAGCACTGTACAGCAGCACTATACTATAGCATCTATAAACCCACGCTTCCTTCTAAATGAGCTTTCAAATGAATCAGCGAATCAGAAGGGCGCCGAGGCGTGGCGCGCACCAAGGCAAGTATGCAAGCGCATGCTCGAAGCTTTCTAGCACATCCTATGTTAACATGAAATTGCTTTCCCTGGAGGTTACGGCCAGTGAAACCTAAAAAACCCGCGTTTTCAAGAAAATGGCTTGAAGAATGCCCCTCAAAAAAAAGTAACAACGGGACTAATTTTTGAACTGCTGATCTTTCAGGAACGTTTGGGTGCTTTTAGAAAGCTTGAATCCTGTAGTTTGTACCGTGTTCAGCTTCCCAAATGAATGACTTTGAAGGAAGTTATGATCGTTTGAAGGTCAAAAAGTCGCGGTTCCAAAAAAATT
>MU868554.1:80695-112464 GCA_036418205.1 Ostertagia ostertagi
ATGAAAAAGATTTGAGCTCAAGTCTCAAGGCGCGTATGGAAATGGGGTGCGTGTCAACAGAATCGTCCGGAGACCCGCGCTAGTGGTCGTGGCCGCGACGGCGCGGTGGCGGTGGACGAGTTTCTGTAAGCGTCATTCTATTGTGAATGTTAAAGGGACGCCAAGCCGACTCGTCCCGCCTTTTGCTAACAATCTCATCATGAAATCCGATTTGAATAGTGTCTAATACCACTATATAGCACGGCAGTTGATAAATAACTCAAAATTATAATACATTACTATCATGTAACGATGGGCACAGATTGTGCATAGCATTACGACCTATTCATTTTAATACTTAACTAGGTTTGGTTCGCACCTAAGTAAAGGTCGGCGACCTTAATTAGGTGTAAACCAGACCTAATTAAGTACAAAAAGGTGCCGCTTCTACGAGAATAATCTTGGGAATCATGTGAATGAAGTAGACCATGAAGAATCATTGCTCCAATCGTCAAATTCGAATAAGGCCGCGCCCATCGAAAAACTGCCGCGTTACGACGCCGCGCAAGTGATCGCGCGCGACGGCGTCACTCCCGGACGATTCTGTTTGACCGCCGCCCACTGGACGGTCTGTGTTGCCCATCTTTTTCACACGAGAAGGTATTCACAGTCGAGTTAGTCTTGAAAGGGTAGAACGAGAGTAACTGCATCTTTAACGGGAAAAATTCTAATGCATCAATCATCGAATATGATTTCAGCGAAGATTTATGCGGCAGTCACACCTGAAATGTGCACATGCTTGGCTTCTATTCCACAATGCACTAAATAGAACAGCAAGAATTATGTCGATTTTTGCCAACCCAGGTTATTCATTGAGCCAAAGGAAGCCTTAGAAAAGAAGTACAACCACATTCAATCACTTCTGCAATTAGCACGCGAAGAAAAGCGCGAAGCTCTTGTCAGCTGAGCTGCCCAAAAATTAGCGCATTTGGAAAGTGGCCACCCGTGTCGTCTTATACAAATATACTTCTTAATTTGTTCGAAGTATGATGAAGAAGAGCGCTTGCTCATGATATCATGGAAAAGTTGATAGATACGAGAAATCACGCCAGAATGACCGCTCATCTACACGCCGCGGTAAGCGCATTCTTTGGGAGAGTTCGCTCCTTTTTTGATCAAGATAGTGGCTTTTGAAGGAGTGACGTGGTTTAGCGCCTATTTTTCGAGGAACATATTTTTTCTTGTCTTTCTTTATGGTTGTATAAGTTTTCCATGATCAATGCATCATTATCATCGTTATCATAAATTCCCATAAGCACTTCGAAATCGAGCTGTTTTCTTCGCTTGAAACCATCAAGCTGCTGGGGGTAAGGTACACTCTTTGGCTGCTCGTGTGCTCATTGATAGTGGTAGGGCTTAGAAGTAGGTCGAAAGGGATCAAAATACGCACGAACTTTTGGGACAACCCAACTCTTTGCATAGAACTATGCAACCAAAGGCGAGCGGTATGGGAAGCGCTCAGAAGCATCGAGGAATGATGGTGAAACGGAATGTAGCCAAATTCGTTACTCCCACCCCCTATTCAGTCTTTTCCGCCTCAATATATGCTTAACTTTCCTGGCACGGTAGTAAAGTATGTACCCTGAACTAGCAATCAAATGTGGTGGTTTTTCCTCTTCAATGAGGAATAAGGAAAGTGGAAACACGGGCGTGACCCGAACCGAATAGCTAGTTTCGTAAAACGTGTGCAAAATTTGCGCCAACGTGAACGCTGGATTATGGGACTCGCAGGTAGCTCTTACAGACGAGAGGCAGGCGGCCTTCCAAGTCGTCATGCAGCCACTTTGAAGTGTCGAGCTCCTTTCCTCCCCTCTCCTGAGCGAAACTCTACGGAAGATGTTTCAGGGTTCCATACGTCATATTCGATACTGTCGTTTCAAAAGGCTCAGTATAAAATTCAACATTCGCAATGACATCATGGCTGAGATTCTTGAGCATGCCTTCTGAAAGCATGCTACACATCGCTCAATGTACTGGACAAATTTCGGCTCTCCTCTGCTGGTCATCCATGGTTTGATCTGTCCATGCAAAATTCCCTCAAACGATTTCAGAGCCTAAATTGCATGCGATCCAATCATTTTACATGTCTCGTTGAGGTAGAGGCCGCCAGTTAACGGTATGTAAATATCGACGGAATTCTGCGAGGACCACATTACTCAGAACAACAGTTAATGGAGCTCTAGAAACATCTCTAAAATCCTTGGAGCGGGTCTTCAGGATGCATGGGCCGGATAGAGTACAGCACTGGTGCGCAATGCAACTTTTGAGATGCCTCTATGAGCTGTGATATCCATCCTACTCATTTTATTCTTCCCGTAACAAGTAATCGAAATCAAAAATAGCTTTGAGTAGTTACAATTAACGAGGAGTCCTATTCTGTAGAAGCACGCGTTGAATGAATCGGTTATCATGATCCTCCAAGCTAATCTGAGGCGAGCTGTTTCCTGGTTTTTAAAAAAACAAGGGGATATCATCATGATCCCTCCCACAATACTTAGGGTTGAGTCGCAATTGTAGTCTTCCAGAAAATCTGTTATTATCATAAGAAGCTGGATTAATAATAAAAAAAAATCCTGTTACATCCAAGAGTCGACTACGTTGAGCAGCTATGAAGCGTTTGACCTTCGCACGAACTTGTTCTTGGGTAAAATGTTTACATAGATTTCCCATATCTACTGAACATGAAGTTGCTTTCACTATGCATGCTCATTGAATTGCGAATGAATTGACATCCTACCGAAGGTGCCTTCATTCTTTATAAACAGGTGGAATTTCAAGATTTTCTAATGAAAATGCTTGTTGTTGATATATCGTTCTGAAATAGAGTGATCTATTGTTTCAGTGCATGATGAATTCAATGAAGTCGGTAGCAAGTCGTGGATCATTCATCCTAACCCGGAACAGCACTTTTCATGGGTGCCTTTACACAATTGAAACACGGTATTTCGCAAATTAGCCATCGCCAGGATACCATGAGCTTGTGACCACCTCGGAAGTGGCAGTTTAGACCAGTTACTATCACCGTTGGAATTTGCGCAGACGAGCTGAGCAGGCGGTCAACGTTTTCCAATGCGCTGTTGAGGAAATTTGCTAAATTAAAATTTTTGAAAAAAGGAATTGCTTGAAGTTTTCTGATACGCGCAAGTACAGAAGGGAGCCCAGGATTTTGAACATCGTCAATGATCGAAGATTAGAGACGCTGTTGCCTCAATCGAAGATCTGGTACAGAAGCCGCATGTGCGTTCGCTATAACCATTGGGCCGGAGTTCTGGGAACGTTAACGAATATAAACACGGTCAGCATGGGCCATACATGATATGCTGAGCTGAAGCAGGCGAAAGGGTGGTGTCTTCCACGGAATTTGTTCAAGAATCAAGCCAATCATTGTTACCAAAATAGTGATCATGTGGATGGCCTCTCAATATTCTGTAAAAAAATGCTTTAGCCATTTCTCCGAATCCTGATCACTGGTAAATTCGTTTTCAGAGGAAGCGGTGCTTTGTGCAGTCCGTGTATTAATGTGGTTCGAAAACCTTATATCCCACGAGAGCACAAGCCATCGATTCAGCATGGCCTACCACAAAAGCCGTGGCATTCCTCTCAAAAACATGCTGTCATTCTAATTATATAAAGGGCAGAGTTACGTACTGCACCCATTGGTTTACGAAGGCATTGCTGACTCTTCTTAGACTCTTAGAGTACACCATTTGCGATTGTTCAATTTTTTTGGAATATAATGTGACTAAGAGAGCGTAAAGAACAGCTAGGTGAAAAGTGGAACTTTTTCTTGGTCGGGCATGACAAGTCTTCTCATCCCATTGGTCCATATCTAATGAGATTAAAACGAATAGTCTCAGTGAAAAAGTTCCTTTGAGAGTGCTCACACGAGCAACAGCAATTTGATACGAGACTTCCTAGAGGAGGCTTCTTGTGCTTTCACTGTTTTCTCGCTTACCCTTCTTGTTCGTTTGTCCATCTTTTTAACTTATCAACATTTATCTTAAATAGAATGTGTCTGAATAGTCAGCTCTAGATGACAACCACCATTCAGGGGGCGGAGGGGGAGTGGGCGGGGAGGGTGAGGGGGAGTGTAATCGTGGCGCTTGACAATAGTAAACTTTTGGAGGCGAAAGCCGGGAATGAATGAATAAATATTGGGTAGATGCATAATTATTGCGGATTTTTTTCGCGCTTTCTTTTTCGAAAAGATTGGCGTTTTGTTTATTATTTTTCATGAAAATATTCTTCTCTCTTTCATTAACAGAAATGCTTATCGAAAATCATCTTCATATTCGCCACATATGCTCTACCACTTCGAGAAAGGTTGGAAGGCGGCAGAGTCATTTCGCGATCTCAACGAACTTTTCGGCGAGGGAACAATCAGCAAAAGCCAAGTTGAAAGATGGTTCAAGAGGTTCAAAACGCACATTTACCGACCGAAGCTCCTACAGACTACCACTTCAATCAGTCGTTGAAAAACTGGCAAACGAACAAAATTTACGACGAGCTGGGTGACTTGGTGGCCGAGGTTAGAGCGTGGATCGTCTCCAAGAATCGTGACTTCTCCACCCGTGGAATCGACCTACTGCCAAGCAAATGGGAAGCATTCTTGAAGGATGTGACTACGCTCCGGAATAATCATTTAAACATGTTTTTGTTAAATATCTTTATCGTTTTCTCTGAATAAAATTTGTTGAAAAAGCCGCAATAATTATGCATCAACCCAATATTTCCTGTGCAAGAAGGCCAATGAAAGAGTATGAGATAAGAATGTATGTCATTTCTTTAGGAGCTTCGCGTCAGGATCCTAATTGCTCGAGCCAAAATTGAAGGCACATTTCGTGATCAGATTAAAATTGGGGAAATCCCTTCATACATGCATTCGCTGGGTACGCAACTGCAGAAGTCTCAAAACTGTGTCGTGTCACTGAACTGCTATGCTATCACACCTCAATCTTCCTCTCTTATTGGAGCACCTATCTCTCATCCAACTGGCTTCTTTTTTGGATCATCCACATCGCAGAACAAGGCGGTTCGTATTCTTTTGCTTTTCACAGTTTCTTTTCCTTCATTCTTAACTTTGAGAGCACTTCTCATCCCTTCTTTTTCATAACTGAGGGAAACTGCTCCATCAACTTGATCGCAGTGCGCCTCATAGGTCTAGTGAACCATAGGGTAGCTTCACTTTATGAGTATTCAAGCAACAATTTTGATATCCCAATGGCAACAACGACCAAAAGATTTTTGTTGATCCTTTGTCTTTCCTGTCTCTTTTGTTGATCAAAGATTTTCTCAACTATTGGTGAGCGCAGGTGTCGATCAAATCAGAGCTTCCCCCGGGCCATGTACTGCTATGAATTAAATAGATTATTTATTTGGAAAGGCTTGTGGGTGACAAGGGAATGTACAAAGTTTTTCGTTCATTGATCTACCATTTGAAGACGTAAGACGTTGTCGTCCCTTAAAGGAATCTTCCACGGACCATGGACCAGTGGGCGGGACCGGAAGTTTTTGTGACGAAATGCATGGTAGGTACGGATCCACGTGTCGAACGCACGAACGTGAACAGGATTCACTTCAAACCTTCCCATGAACGTGGATCCGTACCTACCATGCATTTCGTCGCAAAACCACTTCCGGTCCCGCCCACTGGTCCATGGTAACCGTGTGAAATTCTTTTAAAGTATGACTATACAGAGCCTCTTTGAGAATCGTTGAGTTGGTTCAATCCTATGCAAAAGGTTATCCATACATCTGTTAGGTTCAAGCGCTGATTACTCAACTCTTGCATTATTCAAACAATTCAATTCAGCGCAAAGAGGTCGCGATCAGACCCTTAGAGAAGACTCTCGCTTGAGTGAGGATCTAGTTTTTACTTTTTCTTCTCCCGTTTATGAGGGCCAAACATGAAAAACAAGAGTGAAATCAGAATAATGTTAAAGCACTCACGGCGGGGGCGTCAAAGCGTTGAAGAAAGCGAGCCCCCAAAGGGTCTCAACAAGGTTGTTGCACTCGCCCCGAGCGCCCCACATACGCAGGTATCGTCGAAAATGAAACAGCCAAGCAGTGAAAGAAAATTAACACGTAACGGATTGAGCAGAAAGACGTAATCTTCCGCGTTGGCGCACAAAATAATGCTGGCGCACGCGCGCTACAGCAGCCAGCAGGCTTCGTGAAGGCTTAAAGGAAGCGAATTTACCGGGAGCAAAGGGAACACATACATTGCAAAAATATGGGAAGACCCTGGCACGGTCGACAAGGCAGCCAAATTACTTGGGCCGCGCAAGAAGAATGGGTGGTGCCCGGCTGCCCACGGGCGAAATGGGTGCGCGTGTTGCTGAGGCATGGTGTGACCCTGACGGCGGAGCGGGGCCCCGCCCTCGTTCGCGACGGTGCGACGCCCACATGATTCACCGGCAGGGTCAACCGTGGGCCGTGGCAAGAGCGGCAAGCGGGGGGGTCGTATTTGGCTGCGCCAGAGGGAGGGGGGTCGTATTCGCAGGAGTCAACGTTGCAGTACGAAGAGGTTTTTGGGTGTAGGTGACGAGAGGTGGTTTTCGCTAGTAAGGAACTTAATGGGCGTTGTGATGAAGATCGCAGTTGTTGGCTCTTGCTGGGACCATCGAACGATTAGAATCAAGACTTAGTTCCCGCGGCAGTAGGTGAGAGGTAAAACTTCAGAGTGTTTCTTCAAATATTGAGCACAAGCGAGGGCATGGCGCACACCAGAGCAGAAGAGTCTACTGCGAAAGTATCCATGCTCACGTACACAAATATAATTCTAGAGGTGAACCAATGCCTTCAAACTGGACATAAGTTAGTAAAAGAGTAACCACTATGGTAGATTGACTTCTAAAGTGCTACAAGAAAAGTTTGGGAACAAAAATATTTGCCTGTCGGCAACTTCTTTAGAAAAGGTTCAGCATCTCTAATGAAGCACAAAGCCCATGCGATGTCACGGTATCATTATTCCCGATAAAATTGAGTTTGAAGACAGTTATCAGTGTTTAAGTGTTGAAAACCTGCGTTTTCAGGAGAGTAGCTCCGAAAATTCGTGAAAAAAGAACGGTCCAACGGAGCGATTCTTTGACTCCTTCGACTTTAGAAGGAGCTCAAGTATTCAATGGAAAGCTCTAACCTTCTGCTTCAATTCAGGGGGATAAGAACTGCAAAAAGTTCAATCTGAAGAAAGTTATAACAATTTGAAGCCAAAAAACCTGCGCTCTCCAAAAAATCGGTCCACGATTTCCCAAGAACGGTCCAACGGGGCGATTTTTTGACTCCGTCAACTTTGAAGAAAGTTCAAGTACACGTTGGAAAGCTCTAACTTTCTTCTTCAACCCAGGGGGACAATAATTGCAAAAGGTGGAATTTGAAGAAAGTTATAGTAATTGAAAGCCAAAAAACCTGGTCTTGAGAAAAAAACGGTCCAACGGGGCGATTTTTCGGAGGAAAGAGATTTTGCAAAAGCTAGAGCACTTTTTAGAAAGAAAACAGTCTGACCTTTCCAAATTTTCTTACCGCTCCTCATAGTTCCTTCTTTGAAGAAAGTTACAACCTTTCAAATGAAGAAGTGCACATTTCTGTAAATTCTTTGTTTTCTACCCCATAACCGACGTACTTTTGAAGATAAGGCATAATAGATGTGATCCTCTGAAACAAGCAGTTAAGTAGATTACAAATCCGCTTAGCAATTTGAAAAATATTGATATTGAACAAAATTACGCTTATTTGAAAGTCAATAGTCTGTTTCTCGCGACCCGCGCTGCGCCGAGGGGGAAGATTGCGCGCGCCAATGCGAACGCAACGCTACCGTGCTCCGGTCGGACACTTCTGCTATACTCTCACGCTCTGAGATGCGCCATGCATTCGTTTGCAACTTGAAATCATTGTGAATATCCCCCTTTTGATGCGTTTGCATATCGATGGAAATTTTTGTGATTCTGAACGCCAAGTCATGAAAGGCAGGCAAAGCGCCATTCAAACTAATGGGCAGTACTGTTCAGCACCTAATAAAGGCAATCCGTTTTGCGATGTTATGCATAAGTAAATTAATAGATATCAGGAAACTAGAGTTCGTCTGCTACTGTGTTTGAATTCAAGCCAAGTGTCCTTAGATATTTTGTAGATTGCACTTACTTCCCCTAGTGTTAGCTTTTCCTTACAGTGTACCGTACATAATAAGGGGGGGGGTCGTATGGAGACTCTCGAAGAGGGGGGGTCGTAAAAATCCTGAAATCGGTCCAACGTGACGGTTGACCCTGCTTCACCGGTGGCTTGGGCGAGTTGCGTTGCCAGCCGCGGCGCGGTTAGGGCGCCATGCCTGCTGTTTGTGTTTGTCCTGTGCCAGCACGCGTTGCGTAATCTCGTACACGCGTGCGCGGTCTTCGCCGCACTCCATCTGAGAGCCGCAATCAACGGCTACAAAAGGGGGTCCCATTTCTCGTTTCCTGGACCGATTTCGCTGCTTCTTTCGCCACTGACGTACCATTGAGGACCCCCTCGTCCCCTCTAAACCCCATTCAAACCTAGCGTAACCGCTGCCTTTAAGCGAACAGCGGGTAAAAGCGGGGCTAAAGTAGGTGTCGCGTCTCATCATCCAAAAGAAGAGATTTCCGTTGACGACAAGTTCGTAACCCGCCTTTCCGCTCTAAAACTAGGGTGCAAAGAATGAATGGAAGCTGTAGGTGACATTATCGAAAAATGCGAAACAACAACCCCGAGCAAGGATGTGGCTATATTTAGGGGAAGGGGTCTCGGGACGTGTGAACCATGGGTAAGCCATCCATAAAATAGAGATGCAAAAGAATTAATCGTGCGCCACAATGTGGTGCACACCGTCCGTTACGGGTTGAACGAGTCCGTCAGAAACGCTCAAGTTAAGAGCTTGCTCACCTCCTTGACTGTAGACTACGGCTTCTTAGAAATAACGATATCATTGTGTTTTGCGTGGTAGCTAGTACTTCTAACAACGACTATTCATCTTTAGAAGTTTGGCTGACGTGTACAGGATTTGACCTAGAAACTGATCCGCGAACTATACGCGTGATAGCGGCTTTTCTTGTCATCTCACCACATCTGCGCGAATATTCTTTCTCGCTCTGATTATCATTTACAAATACGCAATTAGCAGTACTGCAAACACGAACTTCAAGTATTGTCGGAATTACCTTTTTTGGGAACTACACATACTGACCAGTGGCCAGAGTCAATCGTTCGTTGGACGAAGTTCAACGTTGGGGTCGTATTTGCCGGGAGAGGGTGGGGGTCGTATTCGCAGGTGTCAACGTTGCAGTGTATGGAATGACGAAATGTAACACAGATGCGAATGCAAAGACTCTAGGCTCAGCCTCAAACATAACGATAATCAAGACGTTTGCTCTCGCGACAGTAGGTGAAGGGTATAAAATTGCTTCTCCAACTATTAACCATAAATGAGTGCCTGGCGCCCCTCAGAACGAAGAGGATACTGCGACGGTGTCAATATTTTATCTGCTCCCAAATACACATATACATATACATATACATATACATATACATATACATATACATGTACATGTATACATATACACAATACACGTACGCAAATATTTCACGTAAGAACCAATCTCTTCAAACGAACCTAAATTAGTAAAAGAGTGATGGTTTGGGTCCATTCACTGCTAAAGGCTCACTTGAAAAGTTTGCAAAAAAATGCCTGTCGGCAACTTCCTGAATAGGGGTTAGTGTATTTTATAAGCACAAAGCTTGTGTGATGTCTTGGCATCATTACCCATGAAGTTGAGTTTAAGAGAGCTGTGAGTGTTTGAGTGTTGACTCATGTTTTCGGGAGTTGTTTAGCTCTAAAAATCCATGAAAAAACGGTCAAACGGGACGATTTTTTGAACGGGTCATTTTAGAAAAGAGATCAAGTATTGGTACAGAAGGGGAGTATCTAACCTTCTATTAGGTCGGTCCATAATTTTTGAGAACTTTGGTGTTTTTCGATTTAATTACTTATTTATTTCTCTGATGTATTTATTCAGCATAGTATACATCACCATTATTACCAACATCTCGCCAACGTGAGGGTATGTGTTCAACGTCTCTCGGGAGCGGATGGTTGTTCGTTGGCACAAGTTAGTGCTACAAGGAGGAGCTAAAAGAACTGACCGCCCGAGAGTCTCCAATTTTTTATGAATTTTCTTAGCAAGGTGGGCTCGAACGACCTCAGAAAAAATAGATTTTGTCTTACTTTGCTTTCAAGTTGAAGGCGTTGCCATCAAGCTGTCACGATTCTTTTCATCACTGACACTGGTATTAGTTGGTGTCGGTTCTCAGTGAAAAACCTCGTCAGGAATTTAGAATTCAGAGGGAGTTGGGCTTCTGCTGGAACGAACGAATCGTTTAAGCTAAGCTATTGCGGCTTAGTATATATATGTAAATGCCTCGAACTCTTTCTGGTTCGACTCGAAGAAGTTGGGCACTCAAATTTTGACGTCGTCGCGGTTATCGAATTGGTTTGCTGCTAAGGAGTGTTGCGCTGACCTGGGTCAGTGATAGTCGGACGGCGCCAGACCTGGGCTATATGGCGCGAGAGGTAGAACGTCCCAGCCCAACTCCTCGATTTCTTGTTGCGTGATTTTTCGCGACATGTGGTCTTGCCGTTATGGTGCAATAGTTTTTACATTTGCCGAATTTACCCCTAATCCCACGCAGAGCCTGTCTACGCATGTTGTGCACAAGGCTACTGTAACGGTCTGACCACGCATCCGCTCTCATAGTGGGTCAGTCTATCTGGTGCTTACACACGTAGCACGATTTCTTTCTGTTGACACAAGTGAATCTCCATGCAAGTTTTGTGCGGTTTGTCGAGGACTCGATTCGCTGGCTTTCTTTATTTCTCTGTCATCTAGTGCTAGAGGTCAACCCACAATCTTCGTCCTCAGTTCCTTCACCTTAGTCTTGGAAGAGCTGAAACCATAGCTTTCATCGAGAACAATCTTACTGCTCAAATGTACTTGCAGCACACTGAGGTCACTTCGTTGACCATTTTTCTTTGCTCGAGTATATACGCTCAAACGATGATTTCTGATCAGTCATCTTTGAGCAAAAGTTTTGACTCGAAAAACATCCGCTCAGAGGCGCCTGAGACCTCGCAATATGCGCGCTGTATCGCTCTCTCGAATGAATAGTCCTCTATCCCAAGAAATTGTTTTACAGAGACAAGCACCAAATCAATGACGACCATTCAATCTGCCAACCTAATATGAAGTGTTAACAGTGTCTCGCAATTCGGCACATAGCTAAAAAGTTGTGTCTGCAGCACCGCAGAATGACCAGTCAAAAGGCAAAACGACCGTGTCAGAAATCATCAAACAGGCCCGTACCCTGGGAATGACGGTGAAGGAAGAATGTGGAAATTCAGGCCTGATTGGTGGCCGAATAGTAAAGCAGTTGAGGTTGCTGGGAGGCAGCAGTCCAGCACTACTAGACACAGGTTCAATGATCAGTGTAGTACCTGTGGAGATTTTAGCTAAAGCGCGAGATAGAGGATTTGACGTGGACGCATTAAAACTGGTTGAGAAATCAGCTTGCTCCTGTGTTGGACGCATCGAATAAGAAGATGGACTTTCTTGGTGCAGTATTTGGAGCGGTATACGTGGAGGCCGAGTTGGAAGGAGGGAATCGGGCCTCTGTGCCGTTTTACATTAGCCCAAGTAAAAATGACGAGATCATATTGGGAACCAATGCCCTCAATAAATTAGGTGTTAGAGTGTCCATAGTTGGGGAAAAAGAAGAAGATGGCAGAGGCCATCCAGGTAGAACAAAAGAAAAGAGAACGACAGTAGGGCGCATATACGTGCCACAGCGCATGATAGGCCGTGTGCCAAAGCAGTACAGTGTGGATATTCCAGTGAAGGTCGATAGAGTTCTTCGGGCTAGCAAACGAGTTTTTGCACACGGCGTACACGGTGCTCAACAAGAGAAGGTTGTAAAACCCTTTCCAGAAGAAACGGCTAATGCGGGACGCAGAAGAGCACGGAAGGGTGAACAAAGTAAGCCAAAAGTTGGAAAGGGTCATAGAGAAGCGGTAAGAGAAAGTGCGTCCGAAAAGTTGCAGAATGCACCCACGTATGAATGCGGACGCAAAGCTATTCAAGAAGAGAAATTTGCTACAGGGTTGAATTGCCACGGCCAAGCGTCAAGCGGTCGATGAGGGCATCGACTTCAGCGAGGGGGCATGTCAGAGAGGATATGCGGGCCCCAAGAGATCAGCTGTAGATCAGCTGGTCGCGCGGTGGCTCAATAAAAGGGGTCCGCACGTGAGGCGGGGTTGTAGTGGTTCCAGTTCCCGAGTTCCGGTGCTCCTGTGTTCCAGCGCTCCAGCTCCAGAGTTCCTGTCGTCTGGCATCTGTGTGGTGCCTCAGCAGTGTGGTGTAGTTTAGAGCTGTACGGCCCGTAGGAAAGAGGGCCTAGGCTCAGTCAGGTAGCCTTAGTGGCTGAAGGGTGAGAGCCTCAGTGGCTCAGTTATTTGGCCTCAGTGGCCGAGAGAGAGGAGCCTCCGTGGCTCGGTGATTTGGCCTCAGTGGCCAGTTGGGAAGAGCCTTAGTCGGCTTATCTCAGAATAGGGATTGCGCCCTGCATCATGCGGACGTGCACGCAAGGGTCCCCCGATTCCGCCGTCATAGTTCCGTCTAGTGATCTTTCTTACTTGTTTGTTGTTGTTGATTTTTCTTCTTAATAAACTTTCCTTTCCTACTTGTCTTAAACACAGTTGAGGGTTACTCTCGCGCCGCAGTATACGAATCCGTCAATCGTACGCTACAACATATTTACAGGGTTTATCGAGAGGTTATACTTCCTCGTCGGGAAGTTTTCTGAACCGTGTGAAACCGTTATTGGGTTAATTGTTGTTTTTCGTTTCATTGCCATGATCGTGATTGAAAAGAGTACTAGAAATGGGGGCAAAACTGTGGTTGGCTAATGTGTTTGAATTGAAACAGTCGAGAACAGTTGAATGTTTCGACTGGAGTCAACCCAGAACTAGAAATGGGGACAAAACTGTGGTTGGCAATATGTGTTTGAATTGAAACAGTCGAGAACAGTTGAATGTTTCGACTGGAGTCAACCTCTATTTTGCAAAGATCAACGAGGAGGGTCGTATCTTGCCATCGAACGTTGGAGGGTGGGGGAGGTGGCGGAGGTAACCTTAAGTACAAAATTCGAAGGAACCAGGCATGGCCAAGGGGCAAAGGAGGTCGAATATGCATCTGCAAAAGGCTACTACAAGGATGCTATGAACGTTTGAATTTTGTAATCTCGCGTGTGCCCAAGAACGGAACAAGAGGATTTTTTGAAAAATTGCATTTGCAACAGTCCAATACTTCCTAGACCAGAAACCATCAGAATTTTCCTAATTTTTGTAACCGCCTCATGAGAATGCTGCTGAGGCAGGTTCAACTGCCCGTTGCGCCAAAACCAACGACGGAGCCCTATTTGGCCAACGGAAGAGGTGGAGGGTTGTCGTACGCTTAAGTGCTAGTCTTAAAATTTGAAGGAACCAAGGCATGGCAAAGAAGGACAGATATCCAGCTGCAAAACTACTTATGAACGTACGTTTGAATGTTGAAAACTCGTGTGTGCCCAAAAAAACGGAACATCGAGACGATTTCTCAAAGAACTGAACTTTTGCAACAGGTCTAATATTTTGGAAAAACGACTTTAAGCTCTAAAATTTTCACATCCCTTCCATAAAAACACAACAATTCAATTGAGAGAAAAAATACAACTTTCACTGATGGCGATCAGTAATTCCAATAATGTCAGTGAAGGTACATGGTTCATTTCATAGAAAGAGGGAGGCTTCGAGAGCTAGAAAAAATTTAGTAGTTGCCGAAAAGTAGAGTTTTTGAAATTATAAATGTTTACGTTTATACGAAATGTAGAAGTACTCTGTTCGATGAGTTGAATTTCATGTTGCCTCGATTCCCACTTCTGCGCGAGACCACGTGCGGACCGTCATTACTTCTCACTGCCACACTTTGTTGGCCATTTCGATGGACGCCCATACATCACTGGTGGCAGTATGTGAAGAGACAAAAAACTGAGTCGAAGGAAAAATTTTGCAGGCGTAAACGGCTCTTGACTTGAGGCATAAATTGGACAGTTTCTCGCATTGAGGTGGCGTTCACCTGCTGCAATGCCTGAAGTGCATTTTTGACTGGGCATCAAAATGAGTTGAGCCTCCGTGGTAGTTTTTACTATCCGGTTTTCGTTTACGTTGCAAGGAACGAAGTTTCTTGCACATGATCCCTGCGGTTATTATTTCTGCGAAAACAATCACTGAATGGCTGAGGGTGGCGTTTCAATAGCGCTGGACCAGATGCCCTTCTGATTCCAACAGCAGATGGAGAATATGCCTCTTATCAATGGAATCGAATGACAGATCATTACGGATCAGACAACTACTCTTAGCATCATTGCTTCTTTCACTTTGCTCGCATTGATTAGAAGTCGGACATCTCCTTGCTTGTTAACCTTTCTGTTAAAATGTGTGCTAACAATGCGTCGCAAAAAAGCGCTCAATAGCAACTTCAGCAAACATGAATTCAGCGAGCTCAATGTAGCGTTGCATCGCAAGTGTCACGAAATGTCACTCGCTGCACGAGCGACAGCTCGTGAACTCATGGGCTCTCATAGGTTCACTTCCATTGATGCTGGTAAAGAGTCTAAACCTTGTTCAGGTGGCCGTCCGACAAATATTTCATGGAGACTATGAAACGTTTTGCTATGTAACACATTGAAACAGCCGCTGGGAAAATAGAGTGAAGTTTCCCTTAGAATGAAGAGATAGCCCATTCTGAAACTGATACATTTCATGTGGGAATATCGAGACTGAACGCTGAATTGTCATAATAAATACATAGAACCGACATCAGAAATATGTGGTGTTAGAAACCAAAAGTTGCAAGCAGCACAACACTGTTGCTATTTTTGTCCACCCGCTTAATATGATTGTTTGAGGCAACTTCGTTGTTCATTGAGCCATTAAAGCGAGAAATTACGATAAAATTTCTGTGCAGCATGGAAGAACGAGCAGCACTTCAAGCAGTAGCTAGAGCCCAAAGGAATCGAGATGTGGCCTTTTTGTGACTAAAGGTGCGCTCGTTGCAGCGCCCTGGGGCTGCCAATCCTTTCTGAGCTCCGCCTCCGCCTGTGCTCCGCCCCTCAGCAGATCGCTGTTCGATTATCATTCTGATAAGGTATGCCACTTCGAGCGCGTATCCAATTTTTTCTCATGGAATGCTATATCAATCAAGGTATGATCTCTGGTGGTATGATGGCAGCTATGGTTTAACGAGTGCCGACGACCTCTTAGTTGGTTGCCAACTCGTCCATTATCGGAGGTCAACGGGCAGAGGAAGTGGTCCCATTTTGCGCGTTTTTGACGGATTTCTTTGCTTTTTTCGCTACTAGGGCATTATTCAGCATCTTCACTTCCACTATGAGCACAACAGAATCCTATCGCAATCTCTCGCTTTAACAAAAACAAGAGTTATTCAAACTTCCGAATGCGTAAGTAGTGGGACCGTCTGGGTGATCTAAGATTCGCATGCTGTTGCTCAATAGAAACCGTGAGCATATTAAGGGACATGAAATCCCCGACCAGTGGTTTTACCAACTTCGACAGGTGTCGCTCTTCATGGCTGGATGTTAGATGATGCAACCTCCTGTCAGCATGCTGCTCGACATCATCTTTGAACCTTTTTTGAAACGTGTGGTCTTTGTTATGCGAAGACGTGATTGTGCAAGAACCTAGGACGCAACAAGGGTGCGCTTCATCGACTCTAAACTCAAGGCCGTTCTGACGTTACAAGAGCTCTTCCTGCTCAACGTTTAATCTCTTTCCGCTATGCCTACAAAAACGTAAATCCCAGAGGTTATCTGTCCTGCTAACCAATGCCGACCTCAACATAGTCGATAATACTCGAACAAAAGCGAACACCATTCGGATATGAGGTTCAGCAACATTCATTTACACCGATATTGGGCATTTGTTATACGCAGTTTAGAAGAGAATACGCAGCTCACAGTCTAAAACTCCACGAATAATCGTGTGATCCTTTAATTTTCTACAGCCTACTGCTTCCACCAGTACCACCTATGTAAGTGATATGGATCTCGGATCTTCCTTGCAGGGGAGCCTTTATTTTTTTGGCTGTGTGATATCAAACTTGGCGAGAGATTGCGACGATATGGAGAGAACAAAAGCGAACACCATTTGGATATGAGGTTCAGCAACAGCCATTTACGCCGATATTTGGACATTTGTTATACGCAGCTTAGAGGAGAATGTGCAGCTCACAGTCTAAAAATCCACGAACAATCGTGTGATCCTGGAATTTCCTACAGCCTACTGCTTCCATTACCTCCTCGCTCCTGCAAAGGCACCCAAGGCATACAATCTCCTCCTTACTATGGAGCGCATCGTCTGTCCTCCGTTGTCTGCCACGAAACTCGGTATTACGAAGACTCACCTGTAGAAACAGGGTCAAGTATGGGATGGGTCGGCCATTACCCAAGAACTACAACACGCACATTAGCTAAGCGGCAGTGGGCGTGGCATGCACCAGAATAAGCCGTACTGAAAATGAAAGTTTCGAATTCAACTCTAATGCAGTCCAGAGACCAGGGACGGTAGTGAAAGTACCCTGAACTAGCAGTCAAATGTGGTGATTTCCCCATTGACGAGGAACAAGGAACGTGGAAACATGGACATGACCCTTCTTGAAACCGCCAGCCTCGCCACACTACCTGCAAAACTTGCGCCACTCTCGGACTTGAACCCTGGATGACAGGACTCATAGCCGGGTTTTTGCCAGTGCACCAGGGATCACTCGATCACAGCATCGGAAGAGATGTTGACAACAGGTAAGCAACGGATGTTGTTTGCAAATCTTAGACTTCAAGCGGTGTTGATCCAGCAACCTTGCCAGCGGCAGCGTGGAACGTTCCCATTGAGCCATTGGGCAATTCGCCATGGTGAAGTGGTGAGCATCCACCACGTTGCCTGCAAAACTTGCGTCACACATGGGTTTGAAGCCTTCGATGCAATGTCTCCATGAGCATCATCGCTACCACTGCATTAAGAACAAAGAGCCCTTCTTGTTTATGTGAAAGGGCTGCAGAGGAAAGGAAGTAGCCCATGAGAGCTGTTAAGTTTTACAATTGGCCTCCCTGCCAATCCTCTAACAGCCATATGATGTGATCATCCCGACTTCCGATTGAGTTCAAACACACTTCAACGCTTCTGACGGGGAATCCCGCAGGAAGCCAATTGTCCTCTTCGCATGTTTTAAGAAACTTCGGATGAAAGCATCCGTCAGTCCACCACGAGCTCGGTCACATGGTAACTAGCAGCTGAGGCTACATTGCTACAATCCCTGAAAAAATGGGTAAAGGTGTGAATAGAGTATAGAGTTAAACAGGTTCGAAGCCGCAGGAGCCGGTTTCGATTTCCCAGGAATGCCCCAAAGGTCTACAACGGATGCCATCTTCATCGCCAGGCAAGTGATGGAGAAGTATCGAGAAAAGCGCCGACCCTGCTACCTAGCCTTCCTCGACCTGGAGAAGGCGTTCGACCGGCTACCGCGAGCACTATGGAGATCGCTCAGGGAACGGAACGTGCCAGAACACCTGATCTCTCTGGTGAGAGATATTTACGATGGGCTAATGTGGGTATACGCACCTCACACTGTAACTAAGGAGGTGGACATCACGGTCTGCGTGCACCAAGGGTCAGCTCTGAGCCCCTTCCCTTCCTCCTAACACTAGATGTCCTGGTGAAGGGGCTCATGGAGGAGACCACTGAAGACCATTCTTTTCGCTGTGGACATCGCTCTGATAGCGGATAGCAGAGAAGAATTTCAATCCAAGGTCCGGAACGAATACGATACGCAAACATCCCTCGTATGTGGAACAGTGGTCAGTCTAGTGGATTCTACGCCGGTCCCGTGGCAAGGTCAAGAGTTTAGGTCCTCCGCTGTGGGTTTTTTAGCACTTTCTCAAAACTATGCTCAATAGTTTGCGGATCACTTTAGCACGCTTAGGGAAGCTAATCTTGCCAGAAACTGCTGCTCCCAAAGAAATTGAAGCGTTGCAGACAATCAGTCGTAGATTCTTCTGATCGCTCCTTTCTTCTATACAATAAGCAAGTTGAAGCCCTAAATTTGCTAAAAAAAACTGTAAACAGGGGTAAAATGTTAGCTGAGGAAGAGTCTCATTAACATTTTGCATTAAAACCTAGTATACTCCCTCTCCAATGCAACAATTGGATGAGTGAGTGGCCGCAGAATTTCAAGAACTTGCGCTTGTAACGCACACAGTAGACGTTCACGCGTCAAACTAGTGCGATATCGTATTTAGGAGCTCTAAATACTTATGGGAACACATTGCTAGCGAATTGGGATTTTTACCCTTACTACGAAAAAGCGCTGTGACACGGTAGCTTTGAGTAGTGGCCAGTTTCAGAAGATCATCAAGGTCAGGGCAACGCGGCGCTAAAAATGGAGGTTATTTCTTTGTAAGGGCCTTTTACTGTCTCTATATGATGGAGTTTCAACGATCAGAATCTTCTTGCCCACAAAAGTTGTACTCGTGGGTGCTGTCGAAGGCACCAGCTTCTAGATTTTCGGTGTTACCCATGGATACCCCACCTTTTTGATGTAGTTGTCGATTTGGCTACAAATTTGTGTCAAGGAGTAGTTTGATTTCTTGAAGGTGATGGTCACACTTCTTCGGCGTAAAAAGACCTATTTAGCGCGATAGACCAGCCCCTTTCAAAAAGGTTTGTATCTGTTCTTCATCAACTACTCTATAATAAAATCGAGCGTCGTTTGCTTTGGAAGTCACAATCATCGATTTAGGATATCGAAGCCATGTTATCCATAGTTATCTTTCTGCCAGAGCAGGCTGCTATGCGATTCCGGAAGGAAACGCTGCTTTTTTCACTTCACGTAGTAGAGGTAGTACTGGAAAGATCACCTTGTCATGGATCACATGAAGGAAAAAGGAATCTCAGATGGATTGATGAGTTAAATAAAATTGGGCAGTAACAAAAAATACAATCAGCACTAGTATACACGTGGAACATATTCTTCGCTCACAGTAGTTAAAGTGAACCCATAGCTAAAACTACCTAAATATTTCGCGCGCCTGCTTTAGCGGGATCCCCGTACAATTTGCAGTGTGAAGGTCAACGTCTGGAGTCACTTTTGATTATCTTTTCTCATAACAGAAATCAGTACAGTGAGCGCTCATTGCCCTCGCTAAGGTTTGAAGCTATGTATTCTGCCGTTACACAACATGGTGTGACAGATCTACCCTACACTTCCTTCCCCACCAAGGCATGATTCTCAAAAAAGCTTATTCATTTTGTGTTGGCGTTACTTGTTCTAACACATTGAAGATTTTTCATGGTACTAGGCCTTGTTTTCGAGTGTGCATGTTTGCGTGTAGGTATCGGCAAACGAAGCAAACCTAGATTGAATCGCGCGATTCGCGGCACTTGATTCGCTTCCGGCGTGAAGACAGCGTAGTTCTTGAATGTTATGAGAGTAATCTCAAGATTCTCTGGAATAGAACCCCTTCAAGTCCACATAATAGCATTCACCTTGAAGTATGCTATTCGGAGCTTTTCGGCAATGAATTCTATTCGGGATGCTACCGCCTCTTATTCCTTGCTATGTCTAATTATAGTGAATTAGTTTACTGGAAGATCCAAAAGACATAGTTGTAATGATGAGATTTGAACATGATTTTTTATTTTCAGTCTTTTTTTCCTAAAGGTTATATAGCTATTACAGTGCATCTCTGATACTTATTCTAAACATTTTTCATGTGATATGAACATTATCAATTTTCGGTGAAAAAAAAGTAGAATGGTGCTCAAAACCATTGAATATTAATACTGTAATTAGTCATAAATATACCATAAAGGCAAAGCGTTTAGCTCCCGCAATTTGAGGAATTCCTGTTTTGATTAGCTCGATTGCTTGTTTCTATGCGTGCACTTTAACACATTGACGACATTGAGACGCGGTAACGCGTCTCACTTTGCGCACCTCGTTGGACATTGAGACGCGGTACGCGTCTCACCCTTGTCATCCCTTTTTCTAGCGCATGCGCGGCTTCTTCCCAATTTGTTTGTCTCTATTCTATGGATTACAACATAACATAACTGTAAACGACATGGGTCACGGTATGATCAAATATGCTCCAGTTTAGCAGAAGTTTTTCAAGCACAGCGGAATTGGCAGCTCGGTTCATTCCTCGTTTTCTTCCTATTCTCATGAACATGTCAATAAAAAGGGTAGTGAAAGTAAATGCAAATCTAAAGAGACAGAAAAATACATGTTTCACTTGGTACAACCACATCAAAGCACTTTTGGCATCCACTACAGAGAAAAGGCGTTTTTTTTCACGTTTTATGGGAACTTCGCTGCTATATCTTCGATTGCTTTCTACGCATTGAATATTGCTGAAATGGTTTTTGTACCACTGGTGCTTTAAAAAGTTATCAATAAAAATTCACGGATCCGAGGTGCGGCGGTCGCACTCGCAAAATCGGCCCGGTCCCACACGGCCAAAAAAGCCAAAACGCGCGCGGTCGTCAATGTGTTAAGTCATTGAGGAGACATGGATGCGCGCCTCAACCTTGTCGTTCTTTTTCTAGCGCGTGCGCGGCTTCTTCCGAAGTTGTTTGTATTTATTCTGTACACCATGCGTTACCCTAACTATTATATAAACGCCTTGGTCCATGAAATTTGAAAAATTTGAATTTGAAATTTGAGTTAGATTTGCTTGGACACAGCTGCTAAAGCAGATTGTTTCGGATGCATTGAGAGTTGAAAGGCTTGTATCGGCGACGCTGCTTACAGCTTGAATGCACCCTCTGAGAAAGTCGCTTTCAGTTTTCACGCCATTTCAGGTTTCATTCCTCTAACTCCGGACGTGCTGACTGTCCTATATTCCTTTGGTTTTAATGTTGTAACTGTCTCGTCGAGGCGCAGGCAGCTTTGTGCGCGTCGATTGAATCTCACCCCCAACTCAAACTCTTGTTGCCTTTCAGTGTCAAGTGCGAATGCAACATATTGAGTCAGTGACACAGTTGCGCGTCTCACAGAGGGGTTTTCAGGAACGCGCTTTCTTTGATATGGTTTTCGCATATTGTGGGACGGCCATGTTGGACCACAAAACGTGTTTTCGTCCTTCGCTGAAACGGTTTTTTAGTATTAAAAAACTGCGGAGTAACGCTGATATGGTTCGATCCCCGCGACTAAAATTTTGCAATCAAGGTTGACGGCCACTTGTTGGCTTCAAAACGGTCCTGACGATGAATATGACATCTGATTTTGACATTTAGCGCGATTTGGCAACAATCGGTAGATGCCAACCCAAATGCAAAATTTAGTCGCCACGGGGATCGACGTCAGGGTAATCTTTTAGTCCGTTAAGCGAAAGGAAACATGGTTTTGTCTTACTAAATGCGTCCTACATTATGAAATAACATTTGAAAACTTGGTTTCCCTGTCAACCCCCCCCTGTAGAGATCCATGCTCTCGCTAGACTGCTCGCTCCCCGTGTCAAGATAAAGTGCGCGTCACAATGCGTTACACACGGATTTGACACATCGGCTTTGGTTTTGGCCGCGTGGGACAAGAGCGTTCTGCGAGCGCCGCCGCCTCACAACAAATCTGTGGATTTTGAGCTTTAAATACGCAATACTTCGATGCGACAAAATGTTTTCACTGATATTCGGTGTGTCAAACTTATTGGAAGGTACACATGTGAAAGTGCGGTCGAATGATGTGTTACAGCATTGAAAAGGCAAGTTTCACTTACTTTTGCTTTAGTGATTTCAAAATTTTTTTTTTTTGAACGTGGTTGTTTTGTTTCGGTAAACATATCTTGCCACACGAGTTAGCTTTGTACTCACTTCTAATATTCTTTTTTATCTACATGTATGAGGAGAAAATGAGAATGACTGACCGATATTTTTGACTGGTCGAAAACCTGCTGCAAACAAGCTTTGGGTAATATCTATATCCGGTGGTTCTTGGTATGTTTTGGTATGCTAGAAAATGAACCATAAACTGGAAGCATGGGCGTTCAGAAAAAATGAATTAAACGTGTGGCAGCTATAGTTGCACATGTCATTGAGGCGTGCAGAACGCGGCAACCTAGTTGCGCGCCTGTCGTAATGCGTTAATGTTCAGTGTTTACCTATATTGGCCTTTCGAAGGCTATTCTCTACTGACTTCACTCCGTCGGCAACATACCGCACTTCTGCTGCAGTCACTCCTTCCCCTACGACGGAGCTTTGCAAACGCCGGAGAATTCATCCCCACCACAACTTTAACAATGCTGGGAAAATGAGCCGCATATCAGAATGATTGTTCTGGTTTTTGGTTCGGATCTCCTAAGAATGTGGACCGACACGCAGTTCGCATTGAAGGATATGCCCTCGGCGATCTAGCATGGCCTTCCCCGTGGCCCAATTGGCGCGCTATTGGCCCTTGGCCCGGTACCCCCCCCCCCTCTCGCGTCGTCTCGTGTCTGAGTCTCTAGCCGTTTAGCAGAGAGAGCATTAGCGTTGAAGAGGGCAGCACCGATGAGAGTCGCATCAATGCCTATCCCCATTTCTCTCAATTTCCTGTTCTGTCGTGCATGTGATCATCTCTAACTTAACTCCCAGTGGGCTGCCTTTTCATGGTGAAACCCGCCTTTGACATCTTGCTGCCTTTCAGCGAAACTTGAGATGAAAATCTTCTCATATATCTAAGGTTTGCCAATTTCATCAGGAAAAAATCTTTTTCATTCCACCGATGTCCTTTAACCAAATCGTTTTGATATGTGAGCTGAATTTGCAGTGCAGAGTAAAAACCTCCTTCGCTTACACTCAAATATAAGATAATTTCACTTAAAGGAATGAAGTAATGGTAGGAATAGGGTTGAGATAGACTGAGATATTGGTTCGAGCGCTTGGAGTAGCGCTTAACACATTCACGCCGATGGCCGCCCATATGGCTTGCCAGCAAAATGTGCTTCTGGGACGATGGCAACCGCTTGCCAGGCGCTAGGAATGGACAGATAGGTGGGTAAATCCTCGTAATCGAGTGTAAATGCTTTTAAATTCCTTCACGGGGAAGTGAATAAATGCTCTCTTTTCCACTATTTGTCGTTCTGATCGAAATCCTACTGTTATATGTTTAGATAATCTTTACGCATTGGACATTGCAGAAATTATTTTGTGACATTCATGTTTTTGTTCATTTACAAACAAAATCTGCGGTTATGTGGTGAGGCGGCGGCGCCCACAAAATCGCGTCCGTCCCACGCGACCGAAAAGTGGAAAAGGGGCGTCGTCGTGAATGTGTTAAACAGATACCTCAGTCTTTCGATCAAAGAACTCGACCAAGATGATACGTTTCCTGATCCATGTTTTCGATACATTTGTACGCGTGCTCATCTTGGACAGCGCAGAAACCAACGAGTCACAAATGTAAGAACCTTGCTCTTATCCTCCTTCGCAGTGAAGCTAATGCGATATTTTTTAGTAAGAGCTTTGATACATTAATTGGATGGTCACGGAAACTCAGTTTAATATTTCAATTGGGTAGTTCCTTGGACTGTAAGGTGAGACTGTGGCAATCAGGGATCAAATAAACGATATCGAGCCTGTGGAGGATTACTCCAATTTACCTCCAACCAGGTCGTCCAAGCAGAGTACGACGAACTCCAGAATAAGTACGTGAGACCCTCCTTTTTGAGAAAGTTCCAATTGGCTCTGCTCCATTTATTCTCATGCTACAGAAATGCCTGCCACAGAAAAACCGGTGTGTTGAGCCACGCCGACGAAATCTCTTCGCGTCTCCAATATCCTAATTTTCCTCATTTACGGCTTATCATACAGTCCGTGCATATGCATAGATTTTACGGTGACCCGGTTTTGCACTTCCTGGTATCGTCTAGCGCGGATGGTGAAAGTGTTTTGCGTTGGTGAAGAGGCAAATGAGGAAATCCATTAAAGTGTGCAGTTTATTTTACGATGGCCATAATAATCTTCAGAGCTGTTATTTCTAAAGGTATTGAAGATTTTCTGGCCGGTAACCATGTAGAAACTAACCCGCTGAACAATTTTTCCAGGTTTGAGAAGTCGATCCTCTCGTTTCCTATGACTTCCTTTAGCGCTTCAATTCGAGCATCATCTTACATTGGACGCAATTCACGTAGTTTATTAATCAAATCAATATTAAGTTTTTGATCGTGATGAGGCGAAGTACATAATGGAAGTGTTTGACGCAAATCAGTACTGCTTTGAGATGCGCCACGCAATCACCTTCTGTTGAGGACCAATGTCATTTGAATACTAATGTCCCCTATATTTGGTTAGTGAATGCGTTCCCAACCAACCGTGAGACCCTCTGTTGCCAATGATTTTTGTTTCTCCTAAACATTATAGCTCTTCATCCCCGCATACGCCTGAACTTACTTTGCTAAGTGAGGGTTTGGTCCACGTTTCGAAAGATTTTCTGAATGAGCTACATGATATACTTAACAGTGCAACCATGACTGATTCAAAACGGGGGATATACAGTAGCGGTCAAAAGTTTGGAAACTTTTTTTATTTTTGATCTAGCGCGGCCGATACACAACGAAATTGTCCCAAATTCTAGATATTCCATACAAAATCGAGTTCAGAATACGACGGGAAGAACAATTTCCAAAAAACCTCATTCATATTCAAAGTTATACGAAAAATAGATTTTTTTCAAAAAATGGCGCGTCAAAAGTTTGGAAACTTTTTGTTTCCCTTATCATTATGATTCCTACTCTTCAATGTTCACTTGTTTCTGTTAATTTTAGTTCAACCATTGAGCAATGTGTAATTTCAAAATGAATTCATATGCAAAGGAAGCAGTTTTTCCATGGAGGTCCTTTTTTAAACCCTACAATCCGGAATACGAAATTGAAATTGTTTCTTAGTAGTTCAGTCTCTTTGAAAGCAGTATTATCGAATGTTTTTAACGTTTTTGGAGTCGAGTAAGCATAAGAAGATTGATCATTCACAAAAAAATCCTAACGAGAAAATCCTTCCTCAAATAATTCGAAGGTCCGAAAAATCGAAGGGTGGTTTGAACGTCCCGTACCCCCATATCCCCAACCTAAGAGGAGACGACTTTTTTAGGTTTTTTCCTAATCATATGAAAGTCCAAGTGCAGCCCAACATCGGCCGCTACATGGTGAATATTACTGATGATATCCCAACAAGAAGCCGATTGCTGGCCTTCAAGAGCAGGGCCCAACTCGGGTTCCGCCCACTAAAGGCTAACATGGACCGGAGGCGAGAGGTAAAATTTACCGCAGCGACGAGTGGGATTTCTTTCTAACTAAAAATGATGTTGTAGGTCCTGTGAAGCGTTCTATCAAGAGGAAACCTATTCTAGCTACCAGACTAAAAACAGTCCAGAAATAGTGGAAAGTATTGTCATGGATGAGATGTGTCCGACCATTCGGCGATTCCCCAGTTCTAGGTATCCAGCGAAATGTGGGTTGGGCTAAGTACAAGTATAGTCTGTAGAATACAATGCTTCCCTTCGATAGTCAGAACTAGCCGGAAAAGATGGGTTTTCTATCGCGGAAATGACCCAATGCATGGCCTACCTCCTCACTGCTGCCTTCCAAAATCAAGAAAAAGAAGCTGTTATAAGCGACCAAGTCAAGATCTAAAGTCTAATTGAGTTCTACATCACCCCCATGGAAGAACTGGCATGTCGCTCAACAAACCACATTCCAGTTAAGAATCCCACCAAACAATGCGATTTGGTTTACAGTGTGCAGGGTTCGACTTAAAAGTCCTAAAATTATTTTATAGTCAACTCCATGTCAATAAAAACGACACCGACGTATGAATTCACAGCTACTCATCGAATACTAATTTATCATGTAGATTCGAGAGCTATTTTGCCGAATTCGCTTGGAATTGAGAAGTTTCCAAACTTTTGACGCGCCACTTCTTATAAAAATCGTATTTTTTCAAAGCGAATCTCGTTTTCGAAAAATTATGTTGCTCATCGTAATCTACACTTGATTCTGTATATAATATGTGAATTCGGGACAATTCCATTGTCTACTGGCTACACTAGATCAAAAATAAAAAAGTTTCCAAACTTTTGACTCTGCTACGTGTAGTCTCAGAAATGTATGACAACATTCTATTCACCCACTATTTTACCAACAAACTCGTGACGATAAATTCATCGACCACGCTTGAAACCTTTATAAAAGATTCGTACGAGTCTCGAAATGATGTCTCTACATCTTGAATCTGATAAATTATTCCCAAAATTCTTGTGGCATGGCTTCAAAATCTTTTTTAATCTTCAATGCGGACACTTACCCTGCGGCCGAGGTTAGTGGGACATTTAACCCTTTCGGTCTTGGTGGTGGCAACTGCCACTATCAAATCCCGAAGTCTGCTTTATCCGCAGCAGATATTCCTGCTAACTCAGGCGAAGGTCGGCTCATTACGACGACTTCCCAGAACTTTGCCTTTGCATCCGACATTTTCTGGTTTGCTTGTTGAGTATTAAGAGCATTTGTATACAAGTGCAACATTGAATCGCTCTGCCTCAGCAAGTTTCTACGTAAGTGTCAATTGTTTAACCAAATAGTTGAAATATTATAAATTCATATTTTTATCAAAAACGTGAAGTACAGTACAATGATGATGTGCAAGATCACATAAATTTTTTCGACATAAATACGAAATTTGGATTTTTTTTTTCAACATAAACTGAAAAATTAGGAAGCTATGGTAACAGCTTCCTAGTTTACTTCATAGTCGAAAAAAGTCCAAATTTTATCTCATTGTTATTCATGCGCTAACAACTAATGAACAATGGCCAGTAAAAAATTTTCACACGGTTAATTTTTATATTCAAAGCTCAAAAGGTATGATATAGTCAATATAATCTACGGGTTTTTGGATCCATGCTGTGGTCGATTCTGCCATTGCTCAATTTTACCTTGTCACACAGATAATTCAAAAAATTGATTGCTTTTCTGTGCAGCTAATTCTCAAGGTAAGTACCTGTAGCGAAAGTGTTCGTATTTAATGGGTTTAAATAGTATGCAGTAGACAGAGGTGCAATTTTAATGATAGCAGAACATTGGCGGTAGAACACTGCCACGTTTCTGAGTCTCATATCGACTAGTGTTCATTTCTTAAAGCACCGTACATTATTAAGACCGAACACTATCGCAATACAACTTCGCAGTTTATATCTGGATACGCCTACTCGAAGAATCTCTAGCTACTCTTCATTCGCTATAAAAGTGTTGTGACTGGTCGCTACTAATGTACATGTCTTTCGGCATTATGTCCACACCTAGCCTCAGGGAGGCGGACCGACCAATTCGCTTACGATTCCCTCCACGACGTCTCCTTTAGCATCCCCCTTCTTCATGCTCTCTCTAGCTGTGACGCTAACTCGAACCGAAGCCTAAGTACCTTCTTTCGCGAGTTCTTCTGCCCAAGATTTCCTTCCTGAAAGTCGTCGATTGTTTCTAGAATGCTTTTGCTGAAATTGCTGAACACTCATTAGCCCATGTTGCTTATAAAGGTGACACTTGTTATTTTGCTATGTTCGAGCAAAACGTGAATGCACAAAGTAGCTCACCACTGACAACCTGGACTCTCTTGTGAAGTCCTTTTTTATGCCAACGCAAGACGTACCTATTTTCATTTAATGTGGAGATATCAAATAAAATCCAACATTTCTCTCGCCATCATTCGCGCGCTCCTGATTTGGGAACAAATCCTATTTCCGCTCCTGTTGTGTTTACTTGTTTCACCCACGTTGTTGGGTAAGATCTATACTTTGACCAGCGTCACTGAATTTCCTCATTGGAACGCTAAAGTTTGGGCCAAGGCATGGGGTGTCTTCAACTCAGTTCCATAGTATCGAGTAAACATTTTCCATTCCGATATCGTAGACATATTTCTCGGGGTGGTTTCAACACACGTGCTCCAGGGGCCAAAAAAGGCCGTTAGGTTAAGGTTTGTTAGTTTTTTGACAACATCAAAAAAGTTGGAATGCTGCCAAGCATAGTCTAGCTAGGGCGTCTTCCGCAAAACCAAGTGCTGGGTATGCTGAGACTACAAGGGAGGTCTTTCAGGGCAAGGTGCGCTTTTTCAAAACGGTTTTGTGCATATTGTAGGGACGCATGTAGGGAACGCAAAACCATGTTTCATTTTCGCTGAACGGTTATAGCAGTACCAAAAAAGCATAAGGTACTGTTAAGGGTTCGATCCCCCGTGGCGACTAAAATTTTGCATTTGGGTTGGCGCCTACGGTTTGGTGCCAAATCGCGCTAAATATCAAAATCAGATGTCAATTCATCGTCAGGACCATTTTGAAGCCAACAAGTGGCCGCCAACCTTGATTGCAAAATTTAGTCGCCGCGGGGGATTGAACCATCAAGAGTATTATTCACCACTTTTTTGGTACTACTAAAACCGTTCAGCGAAAACGAAACATGGTTTTGTGGTCCATACATGCGTCCCTACAACATGTACTAAACCGTTTCCAAAAAGCGCACCTCACCTCCCTTGTAAGAAAACAACGATGCGAAAAGAATTTTTTCTTCTCAACAGTCATTTACGTCCAAAAGTACCGGTTTGAAAATATTTAACTAACAACTGGTTTTTGGCGATATTTTCTCTAGTATTCAAAATTATCCACATGTTCTCTATTCGTAGCCTATTTCAGCCATAAAAATAGATTTTCTGAGTAGTCAACTTGCCATGATCACGTACTTGTATCCAAAAAGTGTGACGAGGAGATTTAAACGCGATCTCTTCCGAAAAATCGCCTTACCTCCATACACCAACTAATCCTGAAGACATAATTTTCTACTGATTCTTTCGATGCAGTGTTTCTCCAAACTGCTCGAGTACGAGTCTAGGGTGCAACTTTGCGACGTGTTCGTTTGTTTGATCCTCCGGTAGCAGTTGCCTCAATTCCAGGCAATAAGGCTCCGATTCTCTTCAGCAATAATTAGCTGCAGAAAATAAAGCACAAGAAGAACAATTTAAATGACGCCAATTTTTTTTGCCAGATCTTCGCGACACAGCGAGTCATCACCACTTGTTCACATCCCATCTTAACGAAATATCTATCAGTTTTCATCAACTTCGAGCGCTACTGCTCTTCCCAATGAACATAACGTGCATTTTGTTCTCATTTCCTTTTTCCAAATCATAGAGTAGAGACAATCAAAGATCTGTTGAAAGCTTTAATCACAGCGTCCGTCGGGCTTATAGTTCTTGATCTTTAGCCGGCAGTCTAATAGCATAACCATCCATGTAGAGGGACTTCTCCATCTTTTAAAGTGTCAGTAAGCAATCGTCGCGTATTCGGTTATACTTAGAAACGTTCTGAAAACGTTGAACATCTGATTGTTTCATAAGCCCGGAAAGTCCTTTCTGTTTCAAAACCCATTATCCACAGCTTTTATCTCTGGTCCTTATGACATTCATAAATGAACTAAAAGATGCGAGAAGGTTTTTGCCACGTATACTCGGTCTCTGCGTCTATCATGTGCAGCATGGCGCATCCCTCCGCAATATTTTTTCTTCCATGTGGCCCCACTAAATGTCGAATCAGGCCAAGAGAAATTTCAGAGTAAAGAAAACATCTTAAAGATTTGGTAGCGCACTAGAGAACATTAGCTATGTAGTCTGTGGTAAGAGATAGGATAAAGAATATATCATTTCTCGTTAAGCTCTTGTTTTTTTTTCTTGATGTACAGCTTTCTAAACAAACTAAATTTATAAATAAAGCTTTGGGATGAAATGGTGCCCCGTGGTGTAACTGGTAGCACTGTTACTCGGTAAGCAAGAGTTCCGGGTACGAAACCCCGCTAGAGCGGAAGATTTGCCCACAACTCGTTCCATTCTTCACTGACTGCTTTCAGCCCAAAAAAAAATTCAAAACAGAAAAGGAGTTTCGAGAAGTAGAAAATTTCGAAACAGACTCAGAAGACCTCAATTTTTACTTTGTGACTAGGAGTGGATCTGGATGCCCTTTTTCTGAACTTTTGTCACTAGAAGTAGAAATTCTGGGAAAGTTTTTTTTTAAACCCTATATTCTTCCCCTATAGAATATGGAATGGTGATGGGTGTTGATTCTTTTGACAAGATTCGGATCAGGACTTTTACAAGATAACTGATTAAAAAAAATCGACAATAAATAGACAAAGGAATAGCATGAATAATTAGACAAAATAGTAGATTCGCGGGTTCGGTCTTTTGAAAGCCTGGGCATGTGGGAATACTGCTTGACGTTTTCAGTACACGCGTTCATCGATCCTGTTATGATTGGGGTCACTGTTTCAACCGATCTCGTCGCCTGCAGAGACCTTCGCAGTGTCACCAGCGCAGCTTGCGTCACTGCAATCCCTTGAAACGGCGGCGGGAAAGCGGAGACGACGGAATTGTTCGAAATGTCGTGCTGCTAAAGAGAATTTTCATCGTTAGCACTTCGTACGGTTAATAGCAACACCAGCAAAAAATCTTGTATTATAGATGACTAGAGCCTACTATGGGAAATCAACTTCGTCAGCACTCTTATCTTGTTGTACTGCTATTTTAAATGTAAATAAATTCGCAATCGTTTGAAGATCAGGTGGAGCAGATTGTCGGCCCTCACAGATGATAAGTGCTGCATTTAGTTTGGAAGAGAAGTTCTGCATACACTCTCTCATAAGATATTTCGTTTTGTCTGAGAAAGTCGGTAGTAACGATTTATGACGACAAATGGATGGCGCTTCTCAAGGCTTCAATCCACGAGGTGGATATAAGTTCTGCAGTCAGTAGTTATCCAAGAAAATTCAAAAAATCTCGACCACTAGCAAATCCGTACTCCGAGTCACTGTCTAGTACAAATGTCTACAAAACCATGGATTCGTGTCAACGACTGACACTATCTGCAATAGCTTCTAATGGCATGCCGTTCAGCGATACAGCGTGTTTCACCTTTACCAGCGCTTCCGATCTTTGATTTTATAAGAAGCCAGCAGCATCCCTCACACTCCATTACAGGTAGGGCTCTTACAGAAGCTCCACTACATACCCTTCGTTATGGGCACCATTGTGTAGGCAGTGGCCTAGGTTGTGGAGTACCAGAAGCTGGCCGAGGTAGCTCGTCAAGAGCCCTCGTACCGCGACAATATTCATTTCTTTCATGACATTGCGAATCACCATGATCCGAAATGAGCCCGGTAAGAAATTCTGGAGTTGCGGCAAGATTTCTTTCCTCTCTTAGCGTAATCCTCCTGGTCGAGCTGTAAATAAGTGCTACCTATCCTGGACCTTTAATCATCATCTTTATAACGAAATAATCAGACGATCAACTCCAACTCGAAAGTGAGGTCGCCTCCTTTCTCGACTCGCACTCCGCTGGGTTTTGGCAGAGGAGGATCAAGAAATTTTCTGAGCGATGGAGACAAGTGGTGGACACTCATGGTAGATATAAGACCGTCAGAAGTTGTAACCAAAAAAGATAAAATTAAAATCAAAAATTTGAAAAAGTGTTGCAGGACTTTCTTGTACAACCTAATATAAAATGAAATGAAATAGAAACGAATCGAATAGGAATGGACAAAGCGTCCGGTCCACCATA
>MU868555.1:0-27581 GCA_036418205.1 Ostertagia ostertagi
AATAAAAAAAATTTCGTGTTTTCGAAATGGAAGTTGGTGTTTACACTCGAAATTATATTTATATTGAGCACATTTTTCTTTCAAAGGCTTTTTCAGAAACACCCTATCATGCGAATTTTCAAGAACTTTCCAGGTGGATTTATATTTTTGCAACGCAGTGTATAAATCCATGCCTTCTCCTAAATGAGCTTTCAAATGAATCAGCGAATCAGAAGCGCGCCCGAGGCGTGGCGCACACCAAGGCAGGGGATGTAGTGCAAGCGCATGCTCGAAGCTTTCTAACACATCCTATGTTCAACAGAAATTGCTCTTCCCTGGAGGTTACGGCCAGTGAAACCTAAAAAAAACCCGCGTTTTTTTCAAAATGACTCGACTGGAAGAATGCATCACAAATATGCACCCCTTCTTGGCTTTGGCGCCAAAACTTCTACATAGGAGTTGTTTGGTGTTCTGGTTACGGTTTGACTCCTACTCTCGTGAGCACTCTCACTTATAGCGCCTATGACTAGTTTAGTGGAGAGTGGTGAGACTCCAGAGTGGATAAACTACACATTGTGCGGCAAAATGAAGTATGTGGGATCACAGGGTGAGTGGATTATTCCTTTGAACCCTCCACTTTCCAAAGGCTCAGTCCTATTGTGATCTAATTAGTGAGAGGAAGCAGATAGCGCCAGCGCCAAAAATTTATGTTAGGAAAGGCTTCCGCTAAAAATTTTTGCCTCTCACCTCCTAAATCACTTTGGAGGTCCTTAAGGTTTTGGTGAACAGCTCCTGTTGAAGTGGCAGATATGAGCTAGCCGAATAGAATAAGTAGTGGCGGTATTTGAATATTCGTAATAGTTGCAAACAAAGAAGTTTTCTAGGGATCAGGAATAAAATCGTGTCGAGGACGTGGTTACATCACTACCAACCGGGGTCTTGATACGACCCCTCTAACTTTGATTTGATGTGAATAAGCGAGTTCCATCAATGTACAGCAAAGCATTCAGTTGCAGCGCGGTTTATCCGTGGGTCAGATTTGCCGAAACCCCGCTCGAAACCGTCGAAATCTACACTCTCGATGAAAAGGTTCCATTCCCCCATTTCATAACCTTTGGAGCAGTATGTGGTAGGGTTAGATAGAGCTGGATTTGCTACTACCGGGCAATATTGAAATTGATCTAAAATCTTTACACTCGAAGAGATAGGGTCTCTCAAATTTTGTCGAGGCAGCGTCGAGGATGCTGAATTTTTCATGCGAGTTTTTGCCACTTAAAAGGCAATATCTCTCTAATTTCGTAAGACTTGAAAAAAGGAAGAGTTTTGGAAAGCGGAAGGTTTGCGCTTTCTAACAGTCTGTTTAGCTTTCTTCTACATTTTTTAGTTGAGGAGATATTTGCGTCGAGGATCTATCGAGGATGATTCTCGGCCGCTCAAAAAGCCGCTCCCTTCTTCACCATTGCAAGTGTAATTCGTTGGCAACGCTCGAAATGTGTCTAGAATAAATTCTTCCAACATAAGCAATAAGAAAAGGGGCAGTCATCATAATTCGTTCGTATAGGCCATGCATCCTACCTCCACTCATAGTTGTGGAATCTATTGAAAGGTGTTATACATATGGTGATGACGGTCTGACAGAAGAGTATTGTAGTAAGCACATTTCGTAACTCCTGTAACCTAAGGAACAGCTTCTTTTGTCCAGAGTCTCCCCAGAACTATTGTCATTTTTGCGACAGCAACCTTAACAACAGTGTCATTCTCGACGAGGTATTGGGGAGAGGGAGCGGGCGGCAGGTAGAGGAGGTGCCTTTGCTAAGGTGTACACTTGAGGCCCCGTTCCTTGCAAAGTTGCACTCTCATTCTTTGTGGTACTTTCAAATACTTCCTTCTCGAAGGTAAAGGGATGGAGTGACTAAAGCTGTAATAAGTATTTTATATGACATTTTCTCAATATCCTTGTTTTCTACTGCGCTACACCCTTCTATCTGCCACTGACACTACTCACTGACGTTACTGACCCCATGATACGACACCTTGCAGAAAGGCCGACCGTCGGGATTTCCTCGACGAATATTCATGGCGGGACTTGGATGGTAGCCTGATTGCTTATGTTCATGAAAAAACAAGCAAGTTGTGAGTTCCAAGCTCGATCAACGAATGCCAAAAGATTTCAGTACACTCGGGAAGAAAGGACTGCCGCAGTATCTTCGAATTATCTATGAATGAAACCGAAAAAAAGGTCCAGACCTTTTTGATGATTAGTACACATTTCTGAGTGGTGAATGATTTTTATTATTGTTAGGCAAAGTTGTGAGTTAGGAGGCTTTGTTCACGCAGCCAAATTTTACGGAAGCTTTGCCGTGAGCGCACGGCGGCTCCATGAAATGCACAAAAGGTAGGTACTGCATTTTGGGCGGTTTTCTTTCACCCAAGCATTTTGTCTTACCTGCACCATTTTGGCGGCCCATGTCTTCCCCGTGGCCTTCTCTATAGCCCGATATACCGTACCATAAGCACCTTGTCCAAGTTCTTCACAAATGAGATACTGAATTAAGAAAGTGAGTGCTTCAAAACAGACACCTAAAAGATAAGCAGTAGCAGCACCAACTTTTTGCCTGGAGATCGTTTGGTAGTCGATTAATATTGATTGCCCTGTGCTTCGTTAAGTCCACTTTTGCATCGAGCCGGTCATAATTGACTGCCTCACTCTCCTCCTGTTCATCAGATCTCTTCTTTGGCTCTTCCACAGCACGAGAGACATCCTGAACTGAGTTCGATGACACTGGTTGGCAAGGGTGCTTAATGAAGCTCAATGGACAGGCTGACTTCCACACTGCCACGTGTTTTGAACCCCAGCAGCAACAAAGGCAGTGCCCATTTTCAAGAGCCGTTAGGTTGGATAGCTTCTTTCTCATACTTTAGCTCTGAGTCGTATAATGAATTTGCCAGAGACTATGAGCGAATGGGCGGAAGTGGTAGTGACAAGTGGCGCGCTTACCACGCGAGCGGTCCGGGGATCAAATCCTGGGTCGTGAGTCGCCCGGGCCAACCAAGCCTTCCATCCCTCCGGGGTCGGTTAATTGGTACCAGACTTGTCTGGGAGGATAAAAAACACTGACTTGTACATCGGCTGGCCCCGCAAGTCATTGTATAGGCCACATCGCATTCAAACGCCACTACGAATGTACAAATGGAAGTAGAATGCGTGCCGCATCCCAAAAAGGGATTGATCAACGGCAAATGCTTTATCCTTTTATCCTTTATGAGCGAATATCCCAGAAGAAGTGGAAGAACAGCCTGGTCTCGGAAACTCTTTTATGAACTTCGACACACATTTTGTGCTTTTCAGGGATTGATTATTGTATTGAGCTCTAACAAGACATAACACTTAATGAACGATTTGTTTTTCTGAAGACGGCGTCTTCTTAACTACTGTTGGCGATTCCCAGACGCGAAGAGCGGAACATGGTGAGATGTGTGTCCCTGGAGGCGCTGTTATCTAGCCTAACAATATGCCACATTGCATTTCAGTCGCAAGAGATTGAGTACGTCGTTGCAATCTTAGCACTCACCTTCACATAGACGATGTCCGATTCTTCTGATGGCTCTGATTGTCCCAAAACGTTGTCAGCTCTAACACGAAATAGATAGGTCTCATCACTGCTCAGGTTAAACAGGGTGACGAACGGCTGCTTCGTCGTTTCGGCCTTCGTCCACACATTTTCAGACACCTGCGAGGAATACTGTCAGGGGGTACTGATTCACTGATTTCATGCATTAGCTTGGACATCAGCCTGCGAAAACGAACACATTCAGAAACTCAACTCTTCAGGAACAAACACCTATTCACTTCATTGAGCAAGCTCTAATCCGAGCAGCATCACAAGAACCCAGCCATTCTCACTGAAGTCTGACAGGCTTAACATCTCATCAACATCATTGTAATCGAACGTTTTCGACCCGTGCCACAGAGGGTGGCATTTGAGAATTGAAACTGGGAAGCACGCATTCCACGTTCACTTGAGAAAGTAGAGCGCAAAACTCACGTACCGTACACTTCTCCACCGTATAACGTAACGGACAGGTGAGCCGCCCGACGTTGGTGTAGCTCGAGCCGCACTTCGACCAACATTAACCATGCACTGAGTGCACCGTTTGGTCGCTGCACCCCAGAGGTCTATCCCCGGCGGGTCAGGTACGATCGGTAACCTCTGCCAGAGGCGAAGGTCGGTACTTATCGATCAATCATGGTCCAACGCCCCGCGGATTTCAAGAGCGGTCCATCCATAAAGTAGACATTTCCGGTCATCTGCACGGAATCATTGTATCAAGGAGAGCCCAAATGGATTAGTTCTATGCAACTTACTGGCCTACTTGTGGTACCTTCAAAAAACACTAATAACCGAGTCTCTCCTCCTTTTAACAATGATTCAGGCATACAGTCCCACTCCTGACTGAAAAATTTACCATCTTAGCGGCCTGCCAGGTTCAGTGAAACAAACCGCGTAGTATTTAGCTTGAGATGGTAGAACAGACAATAATACGCGCACTCAAAAAAGCACGGCAGTCAATACTCGGCGCATGGCTAATCGAGGGACCAGACCGGCAGGACGATCGTCGCGCGTGCATTGGGGTGATAGGCTTCGATATGATGCGCGAAACTAGAGTCGGCTAGTTGCGCGTGCTGCAACCCGTTGTCGGTACGAATGTATTCCACATCGTACAAGTAGCGGGCAAAAGTCTTCGCCCGAATTTAGTTCTTTCCGACACCCGCTCCACAAAACTTTTTTCCCTGCCCCGAATTCAAATCCAATTCAAATGTTTACCCTAAGTTTTTAGACGGTAGTCGCGTACTTCCACTTAAACGGCATATTTGTTTCGGATTGAGAAAGAATTAAGAATGGAAAAAATCATTTCACTAGAAATTCTCGCGTATGAGCAAATTCCAAGTAGGTTTCAAATTACTCTAGCAAGCTTACAATTCAACAAAACAATCTTACGCATGATGAATAACACTGGGCAGGTCCAATACTTTGTTAATGATCTTCTGGGTTCGCTGAAATACTAACAAGGCCTAAGGTAAGGAATCAATCATTGAATGCACTGTCTACTAGGGCAGCTTCCTCCACTTTTCTTAAAATCTGACAAGTTTCTCGCCCATATCCCGGCTCTTATTTCCACCATAAGTATCCCTATCCTTTCCCATAATGTTTCGATGGCGCTCGGGACATTGGTGTGAATTGTTCCCTTCGTTGAAAGCGCGCCATGCTGTCGAAACCAATCCTTCACAGTGAAGGTGCGATGCTTTTGGTCGCTCTATAGCTAGAAGGCGAACTCAGTCACGTACAGTTTCATACGAGCGGATACGAAACTCCTTCTAGAATCTATCTGTACGTCGGCTGTCGATCTGCCGCATTGGCACCGCCACTGTCCTCACAATACAACTGGCTGGTGCCCACCGATTGTGTACACAAGACTCCGTTCTTTAAAAGGACTACCAGCAGCGCGACGCTCTCCGGCCAAGTTGTATCATTTACGACTTAGTTACCCATCTTTGGATCGCAAACGAATGTTTCGCCAGGCCGCACACCGCCCTCCCATCTCTATTTCAGTCGTCCGGGCAAACCATCCTTCATGAATTCACCTCGTTGGATTTCCCGGCACAGGACGTGCGTACGCCACTTCTTTGCTCCCACCACCCACCTATGGGATCCCCACTTTAGGTGTGCGTGAAGCACATTTCGCCCCCGACCAGATCACCGCCGCCGACTAACTTCGCAGTATTCGCAATCATGTGAAGGCAGCCTATACAGTTGGGTTCTAGAAGGAGCTCTTATCCACGTGTATGACAGCTGCCCGCGACTGAGCTCGCCTTCTAGCATTAGTGCGACCAAAAGCATCACACCTTCACTGTGAAGGAGTGGCTTCGCCAGCATGGCGCGCTTTCAACGAAAGGAACAATTCACACCAATGTCCCGATCGCCATCGAAACATTATGGGAAAGAGTAGGGATACCTTTGGTGGAAATTAGAACCAGGAATATGGGCGAGAAACTCGTCAAATTTCAAGAGAAGTGGAGGAAGCTGCCCTTGTAGACACAGTGCATTCAATGACTGATTCCTTACTTAGGCCTTGTTAGTATTTCAGCGAACCCAGAAGATCATTAACAAAGTATTGGACCTGCCCAGTGTTATTCATCATGCGTAAGATTGTTTTGTTGAATTGTAAGCTTGCTAGAGTAATTTGAAACCTACTTGGAATTTGCTCATACGCGAGAATTTCTAGTGAAATGATTTTTTCCATTCTTAATTCTTTCTCAATCCGAAACAAATATGCCGTTTAAGTGAAGTAGGACTATCTCTAAAACATATTAAAATTTGAATTGATTTGATTCAGCGGAAAAAAAGTTACAGTCGAAAAACAATTTCGGCGAAGACTTTTGACCGCTACTGTATATATAACATGACATGACTATAGTAGCTCTGTAACTTGTACAGACTCCGAGTCTTGCCGCACGACGAGCCTCCTGGTACACCTGCAACAGGGCACCTTCACGACCTTTGAGAAGTGATCACGCCGACTTCCAGGTGGAGCTGCTGACTACGCGTTATACCGATAAGATCTGAGATAAACGGGTAATGAGCGTAATCATGAGAGATACGATACGATAACTTAAAGCGAGAGATTGCGATAGGATTCTGTTGTGCTCATAGTGGAAGTGAAGATGCTGAATAATGCCCTAGTAGCGAAAAAAGCAAAGAAATCCGTCAAAAACGCGCAAAATGGGACCACTTCCTCTGCCCGTTGACCTCCGATAATGGACGAGTTGGCAACCAACTAAGAGGTCGTCGGCACTCGTTAAACCATAGCTGCCATCATACCACCAGAGATCATACCTTGATTGATATAGCATTCCATGAGAAAAAAATTGGATACGCGCTCGAAGTGGCATACCTTATCAGAATGATAATCGAACAGCGATCTGCTGAGGGGCGGAGCACAGGCGGAGGCGGAGCTCAGAAAGGATTGGCAGCCCCAGGGCGCTGCAACGAGCGCACCTTTAGTCACAAAAAGGCCACATCTCGATTCCTTTGGGCTCTAGCTACTGCTTGAAGTGCTGCTCGTTCTTCCATAATGCACAGAAATTTTATCGTAATTTCTCGCTTTAACGAAGAAACGTCTGCCGAATGCAGTGCAGTCCAGAATGAAATCGAACAATAACGCTGTTATTAACCCCTTCCATGTCTCACACGCAGGTGTACTGTTCCCCAGCATGGTGGCCGGAAAGTATAGGACGCGGCTTTGACCGCTTGCTGGCACTGAGCCGTGGAGTATTTTCAGAGTGTTTCAAAACTCTTCGAAAGCTTTGAAACTATGTAAGAAGCACCATAAGTTGTTTGGTCCAAAGTTCATCTGAACTCTCGCCATGAAGATTTTTTTGCATCGACCCATTACCAAGAGGCTGCCCAACGACGGTCTCTGTATTCCCTCCTCAGCTCCTTGAAATATATTCGGTGCTCTCAAGGTTTGAAGCACACGTCTCTGGGATTGCGAAAAGTGGAAGTTCAAGAACTGTGCACACTCAGAGGATTGGGGCAATCACCTAGAAGAGGATGGCTCACAACGATGAAGCCAGCGTGAGTCACATCGCTTTTGATCTCAGGATCTGCCGTCACTCCTTCCAGAAAATCTTGGGAAGCAATCATTATTTGAAGAGGTTACCGACTCTTTCTATGCTGGTTTTTATTGGAGCAACCCGAATAGATTCAACTGATAAAATGCAAAAAGTTTCTGCACGAGCTCGAGGTGCGCCGCATCTCTCTACGGATTGGTAATGAGAAAATTCGCTATTAAATACAGTTGTTACCAAAACGCGAGAGCAAGTACACCTAGTTTACAACAGACTTTCTCCCGAAGGTGTGGTAGTTTGTGACGGGGTAACATCCAAAAGTGCAGCTCCATTGGAGTTCATCTTCCACAAATGTTAAAATTAACTCGAAGGTCTTGCAAAAGACTTTAATGAGGTACGGTATGTTGTTCTAAATTTACGAGTATTTTGCTCAATGATCGCTTGCTTTTCAACTAACACCTTGACGACAGTGCGGCAACTATGTATGCCGCCATTTTTGCACCTCATGGACATTGTGGCAACTATGTATGCCACACCCTTACATTTTTTTTCGCACATGCTCGATTTCTTCCCAGGTTTTTTGTGTTCATTTTATAGGCCATACATCAACATAACCAAGAACCACGTGGCTTACAGAATGACCAAATATTCTTTAGTTTGGCAGAGGTTTTCCGGACCTGACGAAAATATCCGTTCATTCCTCATTTTCTTTTCATTAACACGAACATGTAGATAAAAAAGAATATAGAAGTGAGTACAAAGCTACTCGTGTGGCAAGATATGTGTTTTTACTGAAACAACCACGTCCAAATTAATTTTGGAACCACTAAAGGGAAAGTAAGTAAAATTTGCCTTTTCATGGCCTTAACACGTCATTTCGGTCGAACTTCCATTACTGTAACTCCCGATAAGTTAGACAGATCGAACATTATTGAAAACACTTCATCGCATCTAAGTATTGCGTATTTACAGCTCAAAATCCATGGATTTGGTGTGCGGCGGCGCGCTCGCAAAATCGCTCTGGTCCCACGCGGTGCAAAAACACAAAACGCGCGATGTCGTCAACGTGTTAAGCTGGTCCCTAATACGCGTTCAAATCGACGAAAGCCATCTGTGCGCTCATGCCCTGGGTCACTAGCGGGCATGGAATTGTGCCTTCCTCTCAGGCACTTAACCCCCAGGGTCTCCTCTATGTGAGGATGTCTTGTTAGAGCAAGACCTGGCAGGACTCTTCATGAACTCGTGTCCGCTACAGAAGCATGACCGCATTCAGAAAGAGGTCGTGGGACGACCTTCCGGCCGCGTTGAGCTCTACAAGCCGCCTCACTGCGTACGGTTTGTCGTTGAACCGTCAAAAGAAGAAGCCCTCTTCTCAGAAGCAAAGTCCCGCGTCCAAATCAAAAACACCTCTGCAACAGTGATCATTATTAACACTATATTGTGACAAGCTTCATTTTTGCTACCGAACATCTCCCTTCTTCCTGGCCTTTTTAACACAACAAAAGCAACGCGTCCTTCACACTTTTCGGCCACCCTGTATATGTTGAACATATACTGAAATTGGAACAGTTGGAATACAGGGAAGATTAGCATGCCCTTTGCGCAAGGATGACACGCGAATTCGCGGTGTAATTGCTTACGGAAGTGGGTTTCGGCGCCTATGCGCCGCTGATAGGGTGCCCCTAGACCTGCTCATGGCTCGTTCCTATTACGAGTAACTTTCTCGATATCTATGACCTCCCAATGGGATTTACCACGTCCACTTCCTTTAATCATACGCTGAGCAGACACACAGCATTAACGAATTGGCGACGAAGCATTCCTGGGTGTTCCCTAAAATTGCGTCCTAATGCTGGAAGGCTTCTACACGGTTTACATTCCAAAACAATGAGAACTCAATGCGGCAACTGTTGAAGCTTCATTTGGTATGAACAAATTCTTAGTGGTCGCGCTCGGAAAATTCCAATTATCCACTGTAATTCAAATGGTTGAACACAAATCTTTCTTTGCCAATAGTTGTACCATTGACCTAGCTAACTGCAAGCAAAAGGCAACTTCATACATCAAAAAACAAGCTTAATTAAAGGAAGCATTTTCGAGCATCCCTGTAAAACACTCACAGTGAAAGATGTTCAAAAACATGGCCATCATAAGTTTTACAACGTATTTCTGGAAAAGGTATGTAGCACCGCTCAAAATTTGGAATATGCCCAAAAGAGTAAGAGGAAATTTTGCGAGTATCCCCTGGCATCGAGCGACAGTGGCGATAATATGTTAACGTGGATTACACATCGCCGAAAAATTAAAAAAAAGAGGACTCAAAGAGGCTCATCAAGACTGAATGGAAGAAGATACATATGCTAGAAATTGATTGGGCTTGCTAAGAATCCCCTAGATGTAGCACTGCGGACCGGAGTAGAACGCCCCGCTCGAAATCCTATTTCAAGGAAGATAATTTGAAGATAAATACTTCGTTTTTAGGCACTCTTGAATGACGCTGTAAAGGAGCATATTTCATTAGAAAACCTGACCAAGTGTTTCTACCGATCAAAAACTGCACGGATGAAATGAACAAATAGTGAAGGGAGTGCTCAATTAATATCTCCAGATAGCATAAAAGTACTGGTACCCGCAACTGCATGGAAGAACAGCAAGTTGAACACTTTAGTAGATGTCTTCATGATTACATCTACTCGGGAGTGGTTTTGAAGCTCGGAGGTGTTCCAACCAGTATAGAACACACTCAACGGTCCTAATTGCTTTTCCGTTCCCCTATACTTCACCCATAACCTTTTGTAAAAGCACTTTTGACATGGATGGATACAATATTCAATTGAAAAGTGATGGCTGGAATTTGTTAGGTTAGAACATAATATAGCGTGCCCTGCGAGCGTGCAAATTTAGTGAATATAAGTATAACCCCGATATATACAGGGTGTCCCAAAATTACTTGCGCCAAATTTCAAAAATTCATTGGAAAAGGTATATCGATTATTTTCATTTCGGGCGCTACTAAATAGTTGTGCAGGTAGGTTCTCTTGTGAACTGCATCGTTATTGGGGTAAAACTGCCAGTATCTCTGAGATGGCGAGAGGTGATCCAAGGTGACCTGCGATCATTCGCGTGCGCGAGCAAGAGACTGCATCTTAGGACATTGTTAAATTTCTTGGTGTTCCCGTGAACACAGTAAAGGTGGCCAACAAACGATGCAGGAGAATAAGAACACTCATTCACAAGCCTGTACAAGGAAGAATGGTCAGCGTGTTCACGGATAGAATCAACGAAATGTTTGCTTAGCAATCCACGGTGCTCCATCAGAAGGATGGCGAGGCCGCTGAATTTATCGAAGTCATCGATGGGGCGCATCATTAAGGAGAAGCAGCACTACAAACTCTATCACATGCAGAAGTGCCGCTTCATTCTGTTCAGCAACAAACAGCAGAGAGGCCAAAAGTTGGAAGGTTACTAGCGCGCTTCACTGGCGACACGCAACTCTCGATCGTTTTTTCTGACGAGAAAATATTCGCTGTGGAGCCGGTGTTGAATAGCCAAAGCGATCACATTCTAGTCAGAAGTATCGGGAGTGTCATCTCACGAGGGAAGATTGTTGAAGAACGGCTAACTCGGCATCAGTAATGAATTGGGTGTGAGTCGCGGCCAATGATGAGATGCCGTTGAATTTTGCCGATTCATGTGTGAAGATCAGCAAGGACGCGCGTATTAGTGAACGTATTGAAACCTTGATCCAACCCCCTTTGGGAACAAGCCGTGGTGTTGCTAGCAGACAGTGCTACAGCCTATGGGGCCAAGCTCGTTCGAGGCAGATGCGAGCTGCGAACTGCCCGACTTCGTCGCCGCGAGGAATGGCCTTCTTGCTCCCCTAATCTTAATCACTGGAACTCTCAGTCTGGTCCATGATTAAGAGCAAGGCATGTCGAGCTCGTCGTATGAATCTGCAACCATTGCAAGCAGCATCAAAGGAAGCCTGGGAAGAATTGGATAAGGAACACCTGCGTGCAACGTGCGAATGGTGCAAGAAGAGACTCCGGCCTGAATTCGTGCAGGTGGAGGACATTTTGAAATCTGGTTGTTGCATGTTGTAATTTATGATGTTAGTATAATTATGTTTACCAGTTGGGCTGCGCACGATACCGAGCGCGAGAGACGGCTGCGGTGAGTAGATGACTTGTGGGGGATGATACTGACCCGAGTTGCGCAATACATATGCAATCATACATGAACGTATAGAATTTTGGTTGCTGCGACCTCACCCAGTGAATAGTGTGAGAGGTGACCAATTCCGACCCCCTAGGGGAAAACCTATGTATAGTATATAATCCGTATCGGTTGATAGCTCAGAAGTTTTCAACAACAACACTTATGGCAATCAAATCCCGAGCCCATACTTTTTCGGCTTTTCGAGCCGTCTTAGAAAAGAATTATAAATGCAGTGGGATACCCAGTTTACACCTATTTACACCCCGCCAGACTGAGCAATGCTCAGCCAGCTGAAGGGTATTTCATGCACAGAATGAATAGTTTTTTTCTATCATTCTCTTTTTGCTTTGTGCACATGATGATACAGTCACCATCTTCCCATGTTTAGGCCTTCTCGGGTTGCCTTACTTTCATGTATTTGAGAATCTGGAACATGGCAGAAGTGTTACTGATGGGAGTGGTTTGGGTTTTGGGAGTCTAGGTATAACGTGAAAGGGAGGAGAAAGAGGGTGGAAAAATGGGAGAAGTTAAGACAATTGATTGTTTTTCTCGTTTCAAGGCTATTTAATACCGCCATCCCAGTTTTTGATGATTTCTGGCGAAAGAAGTTATCAAGCGTGAAAGTTCCAAATTCGAGGATTTTCCCGTTTCATCAGAGGTATTTGCCCCTATCCGATTGTCTGAGAGGAAATGGGGTGGAACTGAAGTGGGTCGAGTTGTCTCAAATCAAATACTACAGAAACTGTGAACTTGAAGATGACGTCGAGGAATGGGATATGTCAAGTGCTCTGCCTCATTCTGCTAGACTCATTGGGGAGCGGTCAGACAAACAAACTCTGGTTTATATAATATATAATAGTATGATAGGGGGGTGATCTATGGTCTATTCAACCCCCATTACCTGGTTTTTTGGATGTTTTTGGACGAAAAAAACGCCTATTTTTTCACGAAAAATTTTACTTTAAGCGCACGCCCCGCCCACAGGAGGCGGAGTTTAGCATGGCCAATATATTCCAGTTGTAGAGCGGTAAATACCCTATTAAGGCCTTATTTTTTCCCTGTCTTTAGACTGTTCCGAAGCCAAAAACTGCAATTTTTTAAACGAAATTTCGATTTTTGACGCACGCCCCGCCCACTTGGGGTGGAGTTTAGCATGGCCAATATATTCCCGTTGTAGAGCACCACTGGCGGATCTCTTTCACTGAGGGTCCTCTCTCACTGAAAGATCTCGAGCCGGTTGGTTGGTGGCGAGGCTACGTGGCGCGACCCCAGGTGGCGGATAGGGGGTAAATCGCGGACCAAAAGCCACCATGTACTTGCCCTGAGACGCAGGTGGATTCAGGGGATGGACTCCCTGTTTCTGTAGTGCTGTGTCGATTCATACCAGCTTCTCCACTCAGGTGTATCCATGCATGCTTGCGTGTGTGGTGCGCTCTGTGTGTGTGCGGTTGGTATCCTGCATGTCGGCACAGCCAAAAGCTTGCATTCAAGTGACTGGGAAGTACATGGGAGGCGATTCGGGGCCGCCTCCAAAAATAAGCCCCTTGTTCCGCTCCAGGATAGCGTGGCTAACTACCTGGAGGTCTATCCTAGCCCACACGACAGAGCCTGGCAAGCTACTCGTGTGCCTTCAATATGCCGAAGACAGCAATTTGAATGGGCCTCATTCCCCTGAAACTGAGGGAGCCCAGACAGGCGTGACAAAGCCCACTGCCGAGGCGTGCCACTTTGGTTAGGAACCGCCCGAGAATGAGCGCATGCTGACATCTTCAGCAGCCGTTGGTGGGGGAGGCTGACCTAATCGTGAGATGCAAGGACTAGACTAGCGATCTGTACTTTCAACGCACCGACACTTGCGCATCGGAGCTCACTATTGAAAGAAATCGATACGCGGCAAGCCAGACGAGATCAAGTATAACGTCATCGGACTGACCGAGACGAGAAGGCACCGCCCGCTACACGCCGTTTTCGATACTGGAGAAGAACTGTTCCTTGGAACATGCGACAGCAGAGGCGTTTGGCGGTGTGGGTGTCCTCGTCAACACGCACTTGGCCATAAACATCGATTCGTACGAAAGCCTTACGACCCGAATCGGACGTTTGAGATTGAGAAGATGTGGTTCAACTCCTGCTTTGACAATCTTCGTCGCCTACGCACCAACATCCAGCTACGACGAGGAGGAACACGAAGCATTTTATATGGAATTGGAGAAGTTCTACAGGAAGATCATACCTTCTTCAAGGTCATCGTCGGCGACTTCAACGCCAAGATTGGCCCGAGAAGAACGGCTGAAGAACTTCACATCGGTACTCACGGAATGGATTGGAATGAGCAGGGCGAAAGACTGTCTGAGTTTATCATGTCGACCAACACCATCAATCCTTCGTAAACTCGCAGTTCCAGAAGCCCTCTTACCTTCATTGGACTTGAGATCAGACTGCCGATTGGCACACGTTCCATAACGAGATAGACCACGTCATCTTCAATCGAAGGTTTTGCCTTGACCGACCGACGTCGCTGTTGTTCCGAAGTTCTACACGGGATCGGACCATCGTCTCCTCCGCGCAAAGTTCCACTTTTCGATGCGTGTTGAGAGAGCCTCGAAGTTCAGGAAGCGAAGCCCCAGGACAGTCATCAACTGGGATCACTTCACTTCTCTTGTCAGCTTATGGGAGGATTCCGTTATCGAGAACATCGACGAGGAATATCATCGGCTCGTTGAACACCTTCACGAGAGTGGCAGGAAGGCAGAGAGTTTGCAAGTCACCAAAGGACGTCTGTCTACGGAAACTCTCGAGCTGATACGCCAACGTGGAGCCGCACGAGCTGCAGGCAATCACCGAACTCACGTCCGAGCTTGCGAAGCTATGCAGAGAGGCGATAAAGGAAGATCTCAAGGAGCGAAGAGCAGCAGTATTAGCTGAAGCAGCAGAGGCTGGGAGGAGCATCCGCAATGCCCGCCGAAGCTTTGCCAGCTACAAGACCAAGATGACCTGCCTCCGACGTCCGGATGGAACAGTTACTGCATCCCGAAGGGCAATGGAGAAAGTCATCCACGACTTCTACTCGGATCTCTTCGATAGCCATGTCCATCTGCCCACTTATCAACTGCAACAGGATGGATACGTCGTCCCCTCAGTACTCTCTTCCGAAGTCCGACACGCCATCAAGTCGGTGAAGAATCGTACAGCACCCGGTCTCGACAGGGTCAAACCGGAACATCTGAAGAATGCGCCGCCAGTTATCATCAAAACTCTGGCTCGACTCTTCACGCGCTACCTGTCGGAATGCAAGGTACCCACTCCGTGGAAAACCAGCAGGACCGTGTTGCTGTACAAGAAGGGAGACCTGGACGACATTGGCAACTATCGCCCAATCTGCCTGCTGTCTGTAATCTACAAGCTATTCACTCGAGTCATCCTTAACAGGATCGGCAGAATACTAGATGAAGGACAGCCATGCGAGCAAGCAGGGTTTCGAAGAGGGTTCAGCACGATCGACCATATCCACACGGTTACAAGACTCATTGAAGTTTCACGAGAGTACAAGATGCCGCTTTGTCTCACGTTCATCGACTTGAAGAAGGCCTTCGACTCTGTGGAGACAGAAGCGGTCATCGAAGCCTTGGGCAACCAGGGCGTCCCTACTCAGTACATCAAGATTCTTCGTGAGCTCTACAGCAACTTTACGACCAGAATCTCACCATTCTACAAGGAGCGATTCATCAGTGGTCGCATCGATCAACAGAAGAGAGGGGTCCGACAGGGCGACACCATCTCGCCCAAACTCTTCAGCGCCGCTCTCGAGAACGTCATGCGTCAACTGGAATGGGAAGACATGGGAGTGAAGGTCGACGGCCGGCAACTACACCACCTTCGTTTTGCTGACGACATCGTTCTTATAACGCCGAACATCGAGCAAGCGGAGCGAATGCTGGCTGATTTCGACTGCGCCTGTGGTAAGGTTGGTCTACAGCTGAACCTAACGAAGACGATGTTTATGAGAAACGGATTGGTTCCTGATGCCCCATTCACGCTCAACGGAACGAACATCACCGAATGCTCCAGCTACGTGTACCTAGGTCGGGAAATCAATATGATGAACGATCTAGCTCCAGAGCTGAGCAGGAGGAAACGAGCGGCTTGGGGAGCGTTAAAGAACATCGAGGGAGTAGTGAAGAAGACGAAGAACATCCGGCTCCGTGCCCACCTCTTCGATTCCGCTGTCCTTCCTGCCCTAACCTACGCCTCAGAGACTTGGACTCTGCGCAGGCAGGACGAGCATGCGGTCAGCGTTATCCAACGCGCTGTCGAGAGGACGATGCTAGGAGTAACCCTATACACGCAAGTGCAGAGGGGAATCCGGAGTGCCGAACTACGCCAACGATCGAAGATCAGGGACGCTGCCGTTTTCGCCAAGGAATCGAAGATAAGGTGGGCCGGACACGTCATGCGATTTTGCGATGACCGTTGGACCAGAGCGGTTACCGACTGGATCCCTCGGGACGTCAAACGAAGACCTGGACGACCGCCGGCCCGATGGTCAGACTTCTTCACGAAAGCTCTGAACGAAAGGAATGAAGGACACCGTGTCCCTCGAGCGAGGAGGGTCCACTGGACAACTCTTGCACGCGACAGGGACGAATGGAGACGTTGCTGGCGCCCGCTCGAGCAATTCGATGATCAACGGGACGACAGGTGATACAGGTGATGATATAGGGGTGATCTATGGTCTATTCAACCCCCATTTCCTGCTTTTTGGATGTTTTTCGACGGAAAAAACGCCTATTTTTTCACGAAAAATTTTACTTTAAGCGCACGCCCCGCCCACTGGAGGCGGAGTTTAGCATGGCCAATATATTCCCCTTATAGAGCGGTAAGTACCCTATTAAGGCCTTATTTTTTCCCTGTCTTTAGACTGTTCCGAAGCCAAAAACTGCAATTTTTCAACGAAATTTCGATTTTTGACGCACGCCCCGCCCACTTGGGGTGGAGTTTAGCATGGCCAACATATCCCGTTGTAGAGCGGTAAGTACCCTATTAAGGCCCTTATTTTTTCCCTGTCTTTAGACTGTTCTGAAGCCAAAAACTGCAATTTTTTTCAACGAAATTTCGATTTTCGACGCACGCCCCGCCCACTGGAGGCGGAGTTCAGCATGGCCAATATATTCCCCTTAAGAGCGACTCATACTCTACCCATTCCAAACTTGACCCGCCCTCCCTAGGTGATTTTTGAAGGAAGAATTATAAACATGTGGGGGACACTTGCGAATTTTTGGGGAGCGGTCAGACAAACAAACTCTGGTTTATATATTAGTATGATGATATTCAATTACCATTCTGTGTCCAACAGTTTAAAAGTCATTGCAATAAGTAGGCGCAAGTGATTTTGGGACACCCTGTATAAATATAGTATAGTTCTTACTGATAAGCGGCTTGACGCTCAGATCAAAGCCCGAGTGTTCAACACCCATGTCCTACCAGCTTTGGTGTACGGAAGCGAAACATGGAGCACGATAAAAGATGAAGAAAGAAAACTGGCATCAACCCAAAGAGCAATGGAACGAGCGATGTGCGCTGTGACGTTAATGCATAAAATTCCTGCTCGTGAAATTCGAAGGCGAACCGGTGTCAAAGATGTGATTGAGACTATCTACGATTCAAAGAAGCGATGGGCAGGACATGTAGCTCGTCTTAGCGATAACCGTTGGACATCCCGAGTGACCGATTGGTATCCCCGCGGAGTAAAAAGGCCGCAAGGAAGACCCCCAGCCAGGTGGAGTGATCCTTTTAAGAAATTATTTGGACAGAGATGGCAACAAATGGCAAGAAATCGAAACGAATGGCATAGATGCGTCCTGCAAGCTTGGCGATCCTTGAAGAGCGGAAATCATTGTTTTCAAGTATAACCCCGAAAACTTCGTGCGTAATTCGAAAATACTTCTTCCGTTTTACTGTACTATGCTGCATTTATTTCAATGTAATGGCTGTCCTCAGATATACACTGCTCTGGATAAATCAACACAACAATCCGATCTGGAAAGCAACAGTTTTTCATCCTTAGTTTTTGGAAAAAAAAATTCGCTGTGCCCGTCCCGCAAAATGAGGCTTTCATCGTTTTGTTTTTCCGCTGCATTTATTTTTGCCTGACGGATGGCAGTTGCATCCCTTACAGTTTTTTCAGTAGTGGCAAGCGTTATCCGACATCCATAGAGGGAAATTTCTAACGAAAGAGGCGCAAAAAAAAGCCGGACTGTCAGTTCACGCTAGCATTTGGTCGGGCTCACTTTATTACGTACAATTTTCTCAAAAAACCCTGCAGAATACAATACATCATACATTAAGAAGCCTGGTTGCCAACCGACCGCGAGAGCGTCGTTTCAAATTCACCCCTGTCGCCCAAATGATCATCGACTTGCTCGAGCGGGCGCCAGCAACGTCTCCATTCGTCCCTGTCGCGTGCAAGAGTGTGTCCAGTGGATCCTCCTTGCTCGAGGGACACACAGTTCTTCATTCTTTTGTTCAATGCTTTCTCGAACAGGACCGACCATCATGTTGATGGTGGTCCAGGTCGAGTTAACTCAAGAAATGGAAAGAAAAAGTAGTTGCTTTTTCAAGTTGGAACATTTTGTTGATACTTTAAGCTTTTTTTGTGCATCACATCTCCACTCTACAGCGTTTTCTGAGAACACTTCGGATGCGAAATTTTGTATGTGGAAGTATCCCTGTGCGGAGGAGTACAGTATTTCAGGCCGCAATCCTTTGACTCTCTACGCTGCAGTTGCGTGATATTGTGGTGGTACAGTGTGCCAGTGTAAATGAAATGGCTCAAGAGTAACAACATTGGTTTGATCTGCAGGAAATCGATCCAGGACGACATTTCAGCCTTTCATATTTCAAAGCCAAAGCTCTCAGCAGTTTCGAAGCAACATGCAGAAAAATTTAAAATCCAAGACGCCAGCTTCGTCTTACGTTCACTAGTGATTCTTTATTTAACCCATTCGTGACAATGTCAGCCACCGGTGGCTGACAAAGCTCTCACTCGGGACAATGGCATTACTGTGGCTGCAGGGCTTTCAAATGGAATTTGGAAAGTTTTCTTCCATGAAAGAATCTTCATACCCTCGCTCATCTACGCCAGCCCTGGGCAGAGGAAATCTCCCTCCACTCAAATTTTATTGAAGAAAAATCTCCTGACGCTGCTGCTATTGCGCAATCCTGCGCGGTCGCGAATGGGTTAAGAGCAACCCTCTGCATCCAAACGTGTTTGCGCTTCGATCAAGGTACCGTGAACACTGGATTCCCGTCTCACTTCATCTCTACCACACTTTCTAAAAACGTGTTCTCAATGCTTTAATTCCTTTCACGATGTATACTGTACCTCCATACTTATTTCATAATATGATATTGCTTTTTTATCGCCGCCATAACCCTCCATTTCCTAAAGGTTTCGAAAGCAGAAGCCCAACGGCTTGCGTCTAAGAAACCAAACAATACAAAGATCCAAGTCGTGCCGTGCCTAGTGAAGGTTCGCATTTCGAAACTTTGGTTCGAGGTGCTTAAATGGTCGTCATGATCACGACGTGGCACGTGAGAACAAAGAAACCTATTCAACTGTCAACAGCAACAAAGCACGGAAGCTGCAGTGGGAGATAAGCGAAGCATAAAAGGGTAAAGGTGGATTGACGATGAAAGATTCCTTCTGGAAATGCGCCACACATTCCACACACATCATTTTTCAGACGCCTAGATATAGCCTATGCGGTGGATTCAGGTTCCACTCATGTGAAAAATTCTCAACCTACCAATCCTGGCACCTTTTGAGCGACTCTAGAGTGTGGAACCAATGACAAGCCCACACGAAATTCGATACAGCCACCTGCTGCTACATCACCTTAGCCCTCTGTCGTACAATCAGGAGAACAAAGTAGCAGGCTCAGAAGCTTATCGATCCATTCAATTTTCCGGAAGAAAAAAAAACAAAGAAGTAGTATATGCAAATCTTGTTTCTCCTTTTGACCTCGAAGCTCAAATATGCTCACCTCTTCAAGGCGAATTATAATAGAACACTAGGTTTATAATGTACCGGAGGTCATTTCCCAAGCGGATAGTAGAAGATTGTAAATGGCACTGTTGACTTGTGCGATAAAATTGTCTCCACGGTGGTGTGGAGAAACAACTCTCCGTGATGGTGTGGAGAAACAAGTATGCTGGCGGGGACTGAATCCCTGGGGACTGGACTGGCTCTCTAACCTACCTAAGTGTTCATAACAAGAAGGGATGTCGCAGTCGAGAACCTTGAGTTGCAGTCGACTGCGGCAAACAAATCGTTGGCCACCACCACGATGGTAATCCCCACGGTAAACGATTTCTATTCGATTCGAGACAATTAAACGTTTCGCGCACAATTTTCCACGTTCTCACCCTCTGGAATATATCGCTCGACCGAATTTTCTACCGTCACTTTCAGGGCTCGAAAGCTGCCATTTCGTGAGTTTTCAAGTGCTTGTTAGATCTGTGGCTTTGTCTGTGTCTTTACACGTTGAGGCAGCACGCAGTAGGCCATATTTGCAGGGAAGATTTGTGTGGGAACACGTGTTTGTTTGCAGAAGAGTACAACGAGAGTGCTCGAAACGTTTCGCAAGAGAAGTCTTGTAAATCTGTCAACGCTTCCTAGGACAACGAATAGGCAGGCATGAAATCCTTCGTAATCACGCAAACTTCAAAGCCCACACCATGATCAGATTACATAATTCTTGCGAACAAAAGAAAGGAGCGTAGTGCTGAAATACTATCCAAATGACTCAGCATACGAATCCCATTATGACAGGAAATAGGGATTGTACGTGAAAAATTGGCAACATCGGCCAGAGATGGAGAGGACATATGCATTCAAATTGTAGGGCACATCTCAGATAGACGGTGAGCCAGCACGTAAAAGTATTAAATATTCTGCTAAAACTCCGGGTCCATACAGTATATAGGTATAAATCCTACGGAGGAATCCGAGCAGTTTTTCTATATTGCCGCATATTGGGAATAGGTTATGGAATTAATGTGCGTCCAGGTCACGCAAGACCAAGAGTTAGGCAAGGGTTACGGCGAATGCACTTAGCGCACGACGTACCCTGTACGATATTCCGTCATCTATCTTTCTCCGAAAATAGAACAATCGCTGCAGTTCTTGGGAAGATTTAGGGGAGTCCTGAGTGTTTCGAATATTTCTTCAAAAATGTCACACCCGGAAACCGGAAAACGAAAGATTGTGCCAAAAAAGAAGTCCCAGCGTTCGCTTGTTTGGCGTTTGACGCCGCCTATATTAAACTAAGTGCCCGCAAACCCGGGCTAGAAAAAATATTGAAGATATTTTCTTTTTGATAGAGAAAAAGACTAATACTGAAAATTTCCTCTTCTTCGTTTACTCTTTTCCTGCTCACTCCCCTTCGCAGCCCTCACGATAAAAAGCCATTTCTAGCAATTTCCATTAAAAAAAACAGATCAATGCTCTTCTAAATCACACCTGAATACCGATCGGGAATGTATCTTGGCCGCATCGGTTTCGTATTCTCAGCTTGAACTCCCCGCGGTCTTCTATTCGTAGACGTCTGATGGTCAGAACTGTGCTCAGTCCGACGTTTTGTATCTGATGTAGTAAGACTCATTTGAGGCAGAAACCAGAGGAAAGCCGCAGACATACTTCGAATCGCTCAGAATCGCTGATCGGCTGGCCGTTGTTGTCCAGCCATTCCACCGACGGCACTGGGCGACCTGAATGGAGGTGTTGTAGTGAGAGTGCAGAAACAACAAAATTTCATTCTCCCCAATTTGCGCCTCACGTTTGTTATGCCTCTTGACCTTCTATTTCATTGCATTCGTATACATATTCATTGCACATCGTGGATTAATCCAACCATAAATGGCTCAAAAGGGCACTGTAAGTGCAGTCTCTTAGTATAGTTACTGTACACTTTATTAGAGTCTGAATTCGAGAATACATTTTCAAGGGCTTCCACTTGGTCGTAGCTGCCGCTTGAAGTAAAGAGTTGAATTGGTTCACACGTAAACACGAACGCGGCCACTAACCGGCTCTGCTCGTACTCAATTTTCCATACGATGCGAGGGATTGGCCAGAGAAATTGCACGCTATTAAGAGTTACCGGAGTCTCTAAACTGCCTGAGCCTTTATAAGGTTGCCAAAACATTGTCTCCAGAAGCGATAAATGAGCAAAATTAATGGGGATAAATTGTTCATATACAGTAGCGGTCAAAAGTGTTCGCCGGAACGAATTTTAGAACATTATTTTTCTTGCTTGAGCAACGCCCTTAAAAGATTGATATGCAACGTTTTCTAGTGTTTTTATATCTTTTGACCGCTACTAAAGGTCCAGCAAATCCCACTGCCGTAGATTCCAGGAAAGAGGTGTTAAATGAAATGAGGACAATTCGGTGCGCGAGGAATTTGTCGAGGGACGGGGCGGAGCGAAGAGTTGGCAGTGCGCCACCGCGGCTTTTCATACTCTCGTGATTTTAATTGCTCAACGAACTCCTCGAAAATTCCTCTTCGAAACAGGTGTAATTTTTAATTTCTCTATTCTACAGTTCTCCGCTTACAGCGGTTCATCAGCCATCATGCCGACTATGTGAGTTTTTTTCCTCGAATTTGTGCCCATTTCCACTTTTCCTGTTTCCTGTCAACGTTTATCGCTTAGGCGAACGCAGGCGATCGCCCGTCGTCAATCCTTTTGAGAGATTAGCGATACTACATGCGAAGAAGCAGCCCAGCCTATGACACCACCAGTGTTGGGGAGCTAGGGAGTAATTTTGCGCGGCACTTGGGCCAGTACTCCATAAAATGCGCACTTACTGGGATGTACCGAAGGTGCCTTGGCACAGCGCGAAGGAGCAAGAAGAACGAACGCGTGCCTAGACAATGCTAAACAATCAGATCCGGAGTGGCGCAAAGACCACATGAGCTTCTCAGCACATCTTGCTTCGAATCAATCAAACTAACGAAGAGCGCAAAAAGGGCCACCATTTCGTGCGTTTCTTCAGCGTTCTTACTCGATTTCGATTCCCTTGGCAAAGGCGACGTGAAATTGGTCGTCTTAGATCCGTCAAATTGATTCCTTCAAAAAAACTGTTGCTCGCACAGCGTTAAGAATGCATTCAGAACATGAATGTCTGAAAATGTCGAAAATTGCCGCAAAACGTTTGAATAGGCTCAGGGAAGTGACCTCGTGCTTCGCGAACTTTGTGGAGCACATGATGGATCTTCTCGAAATGCAGGGGAGTTTAAGAAGGGGCACTTCTAAGAGGATGAAATTTGGTGTCAAATGTTAAAGAGACCTGAACTAATAGGAACTCTTTGGAAGCGGACTAGTATAAGCGAAAATCCACTCAGGATGATGGACCTCTGAAAAAGAGCACTCTTGGTTTGACTCCCCAAACGTCGTGCGTGACAATGTCGATTTCCCTATAGGGCAATTTCCCACATGCTTTCCTACATGCTGATTCTGCTCGTCATTTTACGATGACCGCAAGACTCACAAGTGAATTATGCTGAGTAAATGCAAGTAAAAATGCGTGGCGCCTAGAGTGGGCATAAAGGAGAGGTGACAAAATTGAATTCACTCGAATGAAACGCTCCTCGGCCACTTCTCGACGGGCATAGTAGACGAAATTTTGTCGTTCATACTATATGAGTGCGAATGGGTCTTATTACGTGAGTGTGTGAGTTTCTACGCCATCATTGTTTGCGTTTTCCGACGGGTGGCTTCTCGAAGGGCGAATTATGTCGGACAAAAACTCCGGAAATAACGATGATCGAGGAGCGGAAAACGCACTCCAATCGAGTCGTTATCCGCATATCCCCTAGTCATCCGTTCCGAACGGAACAAGTGCTCTATCATTCCTATGCCGTCTCTCAAAGAAGGCCAAGTATTAGTTATCTGGCTGCCTGAGCTGTCTGTGAATTGCTCAGATGGAGTGCTTCAAAACGCATTCCCCAGGGCCACTCTCTTTCTTTTTTGTTCGAAAGCGCTTCCCGTACGCATCTATCAAGGTACCTACCACCCGGGTAATGAAATTTCAGAACTCCGTTGTGCTGTGTCACATGCCACACAATGAGCAGTTGTTTTCGCTTCTGTCAAAAGTCCTCTGATTTTCGAAAGTTCTCAAAGGGAAATGAACGGGTTGAAGACTTTCAGAAGTTCTCAAGGTGTTTGAATAGAAAATTTACTTTCTTGAAGTTGCGTCTGAGCTGGATTTTCGGCTTCGATCAGCTTCTTTCCGAGATGCTCCACGCATTCAACTTTCATTCTGAGTCGTAATGCCATTCGAGTGTATTCGGCTTATACTTTGAACTACGGACACCTGCTGAGGCAATGAGCACTTTTCAATCTTCTAAAGGTTGCTAACAATTTAGCAATACCGTAGGAATGGTTGCTTGCTAGAAAGGAATCGATACAGGATTTAATTTCAAGTGAAGATATTGAGTTCGAGGGTTCATACTGGCGTTTCCACCATAACATAGTTACCGATGCAGCTTTTGCCCCTCATTCATGAACGTCCTTGGGAATAATAATCAACAATCTGACTCCGAAATGAGCCCCAACATCTCAGTGCTAGTGCGATTTTGGTGTAGCGAAGATCCAAGACATTGAGAAATGGTAAAAGGCCATAATTTAACTGCAACCACATCTTGTTATTCGCCTTGAGAAAATTGTTCGATGAACTGGATGGGTATAATTCGTTCAGGCTATTTCTAAGGAAAGTAAGCTTTAAAGTAACTCCAACGATGAGACCAACAAACAGTCGTCAACCGCATTCCTGTCCCATATTTACCCGCACACGACAGAACGCGAAGCTCCTCTTCGTCCCCCCTGGGAGGGAGAATAGAGTTCGAGTTTCGTCTCGAACTATCCTGACGACGCGTAGCTCGTGAATGAATGAATGCTTCTGTGTTTAGGCTGTCCCCATGGTAGAAGACAGCATGGATATTGAAAGTGATAACTTTGGGCTTCGATTAGGGGCGAAAATTGTCACATTACCCGATGAGGAGATGGACTTTGCCTGCAGGCAACGCTTTCCAGTCATTGAATCGGCGAGGTTTTTCGATTCCCTGATATGTCTAAATTATTCTGTCCTATCAGCTGGTGCGTGAAGCTTTTGCATAATGAAATTGCTTTCGACAGCCCTTCTTCCTCAACTCTGAAATTTACTGAAAACTGTTACAGAAACTCGAGGTACTGCAGCATAGTGGTATCCAACATTCCGCTAAAAATATTCTAATTTCTCTAGTAGAAATAGAATTGTTCATGAGATTAGCCTCGTATATAAGTAGGTATATTTGTAGAAAGTCGCTAGAACTCCACTAACTAACACCAAGTCCTTGTGAACAGGTGCGGATCTAGGGCTTCACCATCAGAGTCGAAGTTCATGAGAAAAGCAAAAAAGGAGTCCAAGGCCACGTAATTGTTAATGGACAGCATAGCAAGAACGAAGCCATATTTATCAAGGTGAAAAGCAGTAATTGTGGTTAGAACAGTACAAAGAGCACCATCAGCTTGGACACAAATTCTCTACCCACAGATTGACCTTTGGATATGGGTAGGAACTCGTTACATCTTCTTATTTCTTAACTTATTTGACTGGATTTTATTTTGTGCAACCGCAAATCGTTCTGGCACCGAATAATTATTGATTATTAGGGATTCTTCCTTTTTTATAAAGCTATTCCAGATGCATATATCTTCTTCTCCCCACCACGATGTCCGCTGTACAGGGTGGCTACTAAATATTGGCGCATGGATTGTTGACCATATTTTTAAAACGAGAAGCTTTTACATCTTCAGAGGTTTATCTTTATATACCTTATAACATGGCAGTACATTGCTAAAGAAAGTGCTCGAGATGGCCTCCTTTGGTAGCGATACAGGCTTCAAGTCTCTTCTCAACTGACATCACTGTGGGCCGCAAGTAGCTGACGTCAAGCTCCTTCCACGCCTCCTCCAAGGAAGCCTTCAGGAGTCCAAACTTCGACGTTGCTCAGAAGGCATCTTCTGCTTCAAGAAGCCCCACACCGCCAAATCAATTGGTTCAAATCGGGCGACTTAGATGGCCAAACATTTTGTGCCCGGTAACTTGGAAAATGACGGTCACAGTTCTCCAACATTGATTTTGCGGCATGTGGAGGCGCCCTGTCTTGCTGAAGAATGCAATGACGTTCGCTGAAGGTCAAAAGAGTCCTTGGAAGAAGGGCATTACGTGAAAATTGTTTCCGGGTAGATCTGGGCGCTGGCTTTGATGTATTCATCCACAAAGACAAGCGGTGTCATGGTTTCAGAAGTAATTCCTGCCCAAACCATGACAAATTTGAAAAACGGTTCCTTGTGTGTACACAAGGTCGAGCAGAATGTCTGCTAGCCAGATCCAACAACTGCCTGTCGTTTTGCAAATCGTGCGCCACTTCTGGTCTGAAGATCTACTCACGTCACGCCGACGTCAGCTACTTGCGGCCCACGGTGATGTCAGTTGAAAGAGACTTCAAGCCTGTATCGCTACCAAAGGAGGCCATCTCGAGCACTTTCTTTGGTAATGAATTTTCATGTTTTATTGTATATAAAAATAAACTTCTGAAGATATGATAGCTTCTCTTTTTGGAAATATGATCAATAAACCATGCGCCAATATTTAGTAGCCACCCTGTAGTCAGACGGTTGACATTGCTCCTATCAAAGATATCTGCCGTAGCTTTGATTGAGTGCGGTCCTTTTCGAAGACATCTTCTGAATTTCTTCCGAGGTTATTCTGAATGTTTGCCCTAGTTGCGCTATACGTGTAGCCCTGTATTATGGGATAACTGCCTTGGCACGTCCCGCTGTTCACGGGTCTTCAGTTGCACGAGCTAGAGTCGATTGAGCTGAGTCTGCAAGACCGCTCTAACGTCCTCCTTTCTGGTCAGGTCGGCTTCCAGTAGTACATGTGGCTAGCCTGTCCCAGCATGTTGTTTATGCAAGGTGAAGCTGCCTTCATGGTTCCATAGCAGAGCCGGTAAGCAGCCGAAAAAGTTGCGGCAGTGAGAGCGACGATGATGCAGGAGGCGGGTATCGGATGCTGACAACGATTACTTAGAGTTTGTTTGAAGAGAATCCGCACAGAACCTCCTGAAAGCCGTCTTGTGAACTATTCATTCCTAGCGGGTTTGACCTTTTGCAACTATTATATAAAGGGAGGTTGGAGGGTCAAAAAGTCATAGCAGGAATTTTCGCAAAAAGTGTTTCAAGCGTTTAAAGTGTCGTCTGCCCTGTTTCTATGGAAACAAACCATTTCCCGAGCGGATTGTAAAATAAGATAGATAACCGCGGCAGATGGCGAGCTCAACGGTTTAGCAGCGGTAATGTTCCGCTGCTTTTCACAGGGACTGTACGAAAAGGCACCATGATCGTTTGAGTGATTCCACTTAGGTCTAAGCGAACTATTACAGTGTTCAAATTAAGCATTCCAAAATTACGGCGAAATAGGCCTAAAACGGTAATATAAGTCCTCGGTGTGACTGGTATCGCACAACGCGCCATGCTCGAGTTCAACGAGTCACACGACCCCGTCACACCCTCGTCTTCCTACTACAACCTTTCGGAAATCTATACAGATCCTATAATAACAATTAACTCCGTGATGAAGGATTCCGCCAGCTCATCGGTCCCAAATAGCCACTATCAGATATTACAAGCGGTGGAAGCAAAAGCATCCTTCG
>MU868555.1:27681-47132 GCA_036418205.1 Ostertagia ostertagi
ACTAACTAACACCAAGTCCTTGTGAACAGGTGCGGATCTAGGGCTTCACCATCAGAGTCGAAGTTCATGAGAAAAGCAAAAAAGGAGTCCAAGGCCACGTAATTGTTAATGGACAGCATAGCAAGAACGAAGCCATATTTATCAAGGTGAAAAGCAGTAATTGTGGTTAGAACAGTACAAAGAGCATCCATCAGCTTGGACACAAATTCTCTACCCACAGATTGACCTTTGGATATGGGTAGGAACTCGTTACATCTTCTTATTTCTTAACTTATTTGACTGGATTTTATTTTGTGCAACCGCAAATCGTTCTGGCACCGAATAATTATTGATTATTAGGGATTCTTCCTTTTTTATAAACCTATTCCAGATGCATATATCTTCTTCTCCCCACCACGATGTCCGCTGTACAGGGTGGCTACTAAATATTGGCGCATGGATTGTTGACCATATTTTTAAAACGAGAAGCTATTACATCTTCAGAGGTTTATCTTTATATACCTTATAACATGGCAGTACATTGCTAAAGAAAGTGCTCGAAATGGCCTCCTTCGGCAGCGATACAGGCTTCAAGTCTCTTCTCAACTGACATCACTGTGGGCCGCAAGTAGCTGACGTCAAGCTCCTTCCACGCCTCCTCCAAGGAAGCCTTCAGGGAGTCCAAACTTCGACGTTGCTCAGAAGGCATCTTCTGCTTCAAGAAGCCCCACACCGCCAAATCAATTGGTTCAAATCGGGCGACTTAGATGGCCAAACATTTTGTGCCCGGTAACTTGGAAAATGACGGTCACAGTTCTCCAACATTGATTTTGCGGCATGTGGAGGCGCCCTGTCTTGCTGAAGAATGCAATGACGTTCGCTGAAGGTCAAAAGAGTCCTTGGAAGAAGGGCATTACGTGAAAATTGTTTCCGGGTAGATCTGGGCGCTGGCTTTGATGTATTCATCCACAAAGACAAGCGGTGTCATGGTTTCAGAAGTAATTCCTGCCCAAACCATGACAAATTTGAAAAACGGTTCCTTGTGTGTACACAAGGTCGAGCAGAATGTCTGCTAGCCAGATCCAACAACTGCCTGTCGTTTTGCAAATCGTGCGCCACTTCTGGTCTGAAGATCTACTCACGTCACGCCGACGTCAGCTACTTGCGGCCCACGGTGATGTCAGTTGAAAAGAGACTTCAAGCCTGTATCGCTACCAAAGGAGGCCATCTCGAGCACTTTCTTTGGTAATGAATTTTCATGTTTTATTGTATATGAAAATAAACTTCTGAAGATATGATAGCTTCTCTTTTTGGAAATATGATAAAAACGCGGGGGTGATATGGGGGGGCGCAATATTTAGATGGAGAGGGGGGCGGTACGGCGGGTGGTGGCGGTCGATAAGAAGCGGTTGACATTGTCATATCAAAGAATATCCTGCCGTGCTTTGATGGCAAAACGGCGTCCTTTATCGAAGGACCATCTTCTGAATTTTCAACTTCCGGCAGGGTTATGCGTGGAGATGGGCAACCAGCTTGACAGACAAATAAGAACAGAGAAAGAGTGAGAGATAGCAGATAAGGTGACTCATTATGAAAGCAATAAACACAATGAACAAAAACAACAATAATTGGAAGAACAAAAACAAAACAAAGGCGTCACCGCTGTTTCACGGGTCTTCAGATTGCACGAGCTAGGTCGGATTGACTAGAGTAACAACAAATGCACGACCGGCTCTAACGTCCTCCGTATTTCTGGTGCAGGCGGCTGTCCGGGGGGGGATAGTGGGTGAGGAGTGGTGGCTAAGCCTGCCAGTCAGGTTACGTAGCCAAGGTAGCAGCTGCCTTCATGGGTTCCATAGCAAGAGCCGGTAAGAACAGACGAAAAAAGTAATGGCCAGGCAGTGAGAGCGACGATGATGCAGGAGGCGGGTATCGGATGCTAACAACGATTACTTAGAGTTCGTTTGAAGAGAATCCGCACAGAACCTCCGACTGAAAGCCGTCTTGTGAACTATTCATTCCTAGCGGGTTTGACCTTTTGCAACTATTATATAAAGGGAGGTTGGAGGGTCAAAAAGTCATAGCAGGAATTTTCGCAAAAAGTGTTTCAAGCGTTTAAAGTGTCGTCTGCCCTGTTTCTATGGAAACAAACCCCCGAGCGGATTGTAAAATAAGATAGATAACCGCGGCAGATGGCGAGCTCAACGGTTTAGCAGCGGTAATGTTCCGCTGCTTTTCACAGGGACTGTACGAAAAGGCACCATGATCGTTTGAGTGATTCCATTAGGTCTAAGCGAACTATTACAGTGTTCAAATTAAGCATTCCAAAATTACGGCGAAATAGGCCTAAAACGGTAATATAAGTCCTCGGTGTGACTGGTATCGCACAACGCGCCATGCTCGAGTTCAACGAGTCACACGACCCCGTCACACCCTCGTTTTCCTACTACAACCTTTCGGAAATCTATACAGATCCTATAATAACAATTAACTCCGTGATGATGAAGGATTCCGCCAGCTCATCGGTCCCAAATAGCCACTATCAGATATTACAAGCGGTGGAAGCAAAAGCATCCTTCGACAATGAGGTGTGTTGAGCAAAGTTCTACTTCGACTGATTTAGCTTCATTAAGTTCGAGACGTGTGCATTTGAGTTTGAAAGTTGGAAGCCGCACAGCTTCCACAGCGGCCAGGAAGAAGCGACCTTTGGCGTTTCTAGTCTGCCCTGCATGATGATTTTTCACTCTCCAGCCTTCAACCAAAGGAACGCGTGAAGCCTTGTGAGAAGGATAGCGTGTGCAACTGATGGAATTTGAGTCCTCTGCCGGGCCGGGCACCAAGCATTAAATAGTAGAGGTTCGCGCTTCAGGCAGAGCTGCGAATCGAAGCAGAGAGACCCTCGTCGGCATCATGAGGTGGAATTCCGCCGCTGCACGCGCTTTGGGCAATAGACATCTGATGTGAAGATATTGAAGGTAAGATGTGTTCGACTTCACGACATATACAGCTTTCATCTTGCATCATGTATAGGTCAGCGCACTAATTCAGTTACGCAGCACACCCCGCTGCGCCTTTCCACTGAAAATTTATTCGAAATTCCATGGCAACTTCCATTTATGATCCGATTTGAACGGTGTCTTTCAGTGGATTTCAAGCGAACAAAGAAGAAAGGAAGAAAAGGTGTCCTTTCAAGTGGGTTGCGCTTCATTAGCAGCTCCATTGAGTCTCAGGTTGGCTTTTCAAGCAAAGCGCACCTCTTCATTCAAATTTCCTTGGTAAGCGAAAATCGTCGGTTTTGTCACACCTTCGACGTGCTTCTGATGTTTTCGTGGCGAAAGGTCAAAAACGCCAAGACAGAATTCCGCTCGAAGGAACTTTGCTATGATTCCACTTCAGTACACTTTGCGCTGTGAAAAATGTAGCTGTGGAGCCATTGTTCCAGGAGTGCTGTTCCTTTCGACAACCTGGGTAATCATGGAATAATCGAGACGGGACCGCCCAATAGCAGCCCAAGTCCAACACCTTCTAGCAACACACCATCTCCGCCCTACCTGCACCCCTTTAATCGACTGCCTCTTTCTAGAAACTCCTACACTCAATTCTATGCACAACTCCAGGTGGGTATATAACTTGCACTGTCAATATCGTTTTATTGGCTAGCTATTTCACCTGGAGCCAGTGAGTGTTTCGATCAGTCCGTAAGTGTCCATTAGGACAACTTGAGATGCAACCCCTAGATCATTCTGTCAGCAGCTCAGCAAGTGATTCGCCGGCTTTTATAAAAATGCGCTTACGAAACACTCAAATCGTCCCATGCGACCCTCCCCTGGGCGTATCATCTGGCCTACGACTTGCTCACCCCGACCACGACATCATCTGCTCCTAATCCCATCGATTTCAATCAGTTGTAGTTGAAGATCCTTTGCGAGAGCTCCTTTTATGTTTAGGTTCTCTTTATATATGACTAGCCCACCGTTCCATGCCAGGCCACGTATGGTTACACCTGAGAACCTCTCTTGACATCAAAGTAATTAATATTTTCAGAAGTTTCTCTAGAAATATCAAAGTTGTTGCTATTGCGCGTCTTTCACCACGAATAACTCTTCTCGCCTTAAATTGTTTCCAGTCAGAGGGTTGTTTTCAACAAAGTCATTTGCGGAAAACCAAACTCCGTCGCCCTCAAGGGCCCTGCACGAGGCCCGCAGTGCGAGGCAGCTGAGCAGAAACTGATGTTCGCCAGAGGAGAAGGTGCGGCCTGAGAAAGAGCACTCTCGAGACGCTATCGGCTCGTGGCCTATCGCGTGCTTGCCGCCACAGCGATCTGCCAGGAGCTCGTCAACGTCACCACACAAAAATCTCTCGTCTGACATGCGAACTGGCACTAAATTGCCTCAGTCGAGGAAAACCCATGCTCGCAACTGCGGAAAATGTAGAGGTAATATGTTATGGATTGAGGATTTTGATGCAGCTCAGCAACAGGATTATTGCAGTGGCAGCCTTAACCGGAAGGAAGGGGCATGGCAACTAGTCGCCTATGGCAGTCGAGCACAAGACTGTGGCGGCCCGCGGGAAATCCTCACTGCGCTGTCATTCATATCGGAGCAACGCTTCTGGTGCGTGCCTATCTGCGTGTAGGAGGCTGTACTCGTTAACGAAAACCCTTCGCGTACTGACGACCACCGTGCTGATACGGGCCGCCCTTTGATTCCGGCCACATTGGACGACTGGCATGATTCGCGCTTCTCGAACGCCAGCAGGCAGCAGCACATATGTGTTGAACTCTCTGAACGACTACACCGCTGGGTTAGTCTTTTGAGGGTTTCCTCATGGTTTAATATTATCGCTACTAACAATGAGTGCTGATCTGGCCCTTTTATGAATGAGGCAAGAGGTAGGTTCGGGGTTGGAATTCTTGGCTATGGAGGCAGGATAATGACAGGTTACAAGCCGTCACTGCGTCATTCGCAACCTCTCACAACTGCAGCATGCCGCTTGGACAGACGGTCGCCTCCCATCGCAGGTCAGAAGTCAATTTGCCCATCTTAATGAATATCATCAGCAGATGCGCTCTGCCGAGAGGATGTGTCGTCCTCCACTACTTACAGCTTCTCTTTACAGACGAAGAATAGTAAACAATTGCACTTTTCTCGCTACGGTTCCAGCCAGTTCTCGTAGAGTACTAAAAGCTATGCAAACTGCTGATCGCTTCTTAGACTCGCCTGTAGCAATTCCAATGCACCGGTGGCCACGAAGAGACATGCAGCGAATTTTACTCATGTCGCTCGATTCAATTCTGTCATACTACGATTCAGTAACCTTTCCTGTACGGCATAAACTGTGTCTTTCTTCGGAAGATCTGAGCGTAACCTATGAACATAGGATTGGCGCACATAACCAGACCAGATCGCACCTTCCTATGCCATGTCCTTGTCATTCCTAATATATCATATTTCTGCTTTTTTCTTTTGTACCATACTAACGTAAACTATAAGAGCACTAACAAGATTGGCCAAAAAAGCAACCAATTATTGGTAAGACGAAAGTCTTATTTTAATTTCATCGCTTTGCGTTCGAGAAGATTGTCGATATTTTTGAGCAGTTATAGATCACTTGTGTACTGCTCGAAATGCGCTGCCCAACATTTGCGCTTGAGTTCACCTACTTACATATATGACCGCTATGCAAAACCTTTTTCGGTGGAGTTTTTGAGCAGTAGGCCGGGATCCGAGTTATATATCTTTTCTTAACATTTTCCCACTGTCGTACCATGCTTCCGACAGGAAAAGTGGAGTCGTAAATGAGGCTACAAAATGCTAAACGCAGCTTTGAACGCCGAAACCTGAGCGGCCACGGCTTTCAACTTTTTTTTCTTATTCCGGCTAACCGAGAATCTCCGCCGTCATTTCTCATCCATCATACGCGCCATCGCCGAGCACTCCGCATTGATTAAATTCTTTTTTAAGGTCTTCGCGTCATGCATTCGACCTTTATTTAGAATCCTAGTGGCACTCGAATGCGTAGTTTTGTATACAATAAGTTGCAACCACATGATTCGAAGCTGCGCGCCCCATCATTTGATTTGAATACTACTCATCGACCCAGCAAAGGAATCTCTTAGATTCTAATCTCTCTTAGATGACTGGATTGCGATCGAGAATTTCATCCTCAAAATGGCGTTCGGTTGCAGCGTCACGCGCCACTACTCTATCTCCTTGATGAGGAACCTTGAAATTTCTCGAGATGAATATGCGGCAGCAGTTGTAGTGGACGAACCCAACGTGCCACGCCCTCGTCCTTGAAGTCCTAAGTTATTGGATTTCGAGTTATTGAATGCTTAGAACAATGCATGATCCTTCTGCTGCCACCGGAGGCTGAGGTTAATTTTCGCCTCATACAAAGGGCCCTTACCAATTATTTTACCCTGTAAGCTGTAATGTTCGATTAAACAGGATAAGTTGTGTTGCATCGAACCCGGTCTGCGATCTTATTGATAGGGTGTTCGATTGTTCCTGAGTGAAACTCGTTCGAAGAATGAATCGCTTCGCTACCGAGGCATAATGTTGGTAGGTTGGGATAGCAACGAAAAGGATCTTTTCTTAACAAATTGAAAAACGCGTTTTATCCTGATGACAGGTCACCTTCATTGAAGAGCATAGGCTAACAGTCGTTTTGCCCTGCAATTGATTAAATTCTTTTTTAAGGTCTTCGCGTCATGCATTCGACCTTTATTTAGAATCCTAGTGGCACTCGAATGCGTAGTTTTGTATACAATAAGTTGCAACCACATGATTCGAAGCTGCGCGCCCCATCATTTGATTTGAATACTACTCATCGACCCAGCAAAGGAATCTCTTAGATTCTAATCTCTCTTAGATGACTGGATTGCGATCGAGAATTTCATCCTCAAAATGGCGTTCGGTTGCAGCGTCACGCGCCACTACTCTATCTCCTTGATGAGGAACCTTGAAATTTCTCGAGATGAATATGCGGCAGCAGTTGTAGTGGACGAACCCAACGTGCCACGCCCTCGTCCTTGAAGTCCTAAGTTATTGGATTTCGAGTTATTGAATGCTTAGAACAATGCATGATCCTTCTGCTGCCACCGGAGGCTGAGGTTAATTTTCGCCTCATACAAAGGGCCCTTACCAATTATTTTACCCTGTAAGCTGTAATGTTCGATTAAACAGGATAAGTTGCGTTGCATCGAACCCGGTCTGCGATCTTATTGATAGGGTGTTCGATTGTTCCTGAGTGAAACTCGTTCGAAGAATGAATCGCTTCGCTACCGAGGTAGGAAATCTATAGCAGACTGTTTGGTCAATGGAGCATTCAGTGTTTAGTAGGTTACCAGCTGGTGCATACCCGAGAATAATGATGTCAAGGCGAGGTTTGCGGGAGGGTTTGCATTCAGAAGCCACTGATTAGCTTGACTAACATTAGATTCATCTTCATCTATTCATCGTAATATTTACTATATCTGAAGTTTTTTGTTTCCTTGTGGAGCAAATAGCTTTGGCAGCCCCTAATCGACGATGATCGTCGACCTTCTGATGTGTTCGTTTGACCAGGCCGCGAAAGCCGAAATTGAGAGGTCCAGTCAGCGCTCAAAATAAGGGTATGATGGGACGTTCGCAAGGATGCATAGCACTTTGAATACGAATTTGAATGTTTTAAAAATAACTATTCCATACTGCAGCGAGTGCTACTTACTTCTGGTTACTCAGGGCAACAGTTACGATCAACACGTTGACGACATCGCGCGTTTTGTGCTTTTGCACCGCGTGGGACAAGAGCGATTTTGCGAGCGCAGCCGCCGCACACCAAATCCATGGATTTTGAGTTGTAAATACGCAATACTTAGATGCGATGAAATGTTTTCAATGATGTTCGTCTAGCTTATCAGGAGTTACAGTAATGGAAGTTTGACCGAAATGACGTGTTAAGGCCATGAAAAGGGAAATTTTACTTAATTTCCCTTTAGTGGTTCCAAAATTAATTTGGACGTGGTTGTTTCAGTAAAAACACATATCTTCCCATACGAATAGGTTTGTATTCACTTCTATTATTCCTTTTTATCAACATGTTACGTTATTGAAAAGAAAACGAGGAATGAACTGAACAGACATATCCGTAAGGTCTGGAAAACCTCTGCCAAACTAAAGAATATTTGGCCTTTCTGTGAGCCATGTGGTTTTTAAGTATGCTAATGTATGGCCTATAGAATGAGTACAAAGACCTTAGGAATAAGTCGCACAAGCGCAAGAAAAAGGGATGACTTGGGTGGGACGCGTTACCGCGTCACAATGTCCCACGAGGTGCGCAAAGTGGGACGCGTTACCGCGTCACGCTGTCGTCAACGTGTTAAGTAATGGTTCGTCCAAATAAGAAAAGAACAGAACCGTCTCTTTGAAGTCATTCTTATTTACGTCTTGTTTCTTCTGTATAAGTCAAGACACGCGATAGTTGTCCAAGAGTCAAAACCTGCTTAGTCCTCATTGTTTATGTGGTGCACAGATCAGCTCTTCACTTTTTCTGTTCATTAAGTTGGAGCTCTTCCCTTGAGTTAATTTTTTTTATTGATATAACAAAGCTGGAAAACTAATCAAGCGTCTTTCAGAAAGGACCTAAAGACGCACACTGGTATTAAGAGTCTTGTGCTACCCAAGTGAAATTTCAGGCACGCGATTTGTTTGCCGCACGACTTACGAGACAGATGAAATTCCGCTGAGACTATGTGGCATGGTATAGGTAGGGGACGCGATCGGCGATTAGTTTGCCTTGTCGTCCTCACTAACCTCCTTCGGCCATCCATCACCACTACCAACCCGCTCATCAGTCCTCTGACGAGCTCTCTTCCTACTTTGCCCGGCTGCTCCGCTTTCTGACTTCATTGTGTTCGCTTCAGCATCCATTTCATGATTCTCCGCTCGTTCCGGCACTGATTCGAGACGAGTCATGTCAATTAAGACTAGAAGTGTCAGTATTTGCCGATCTTTACGCTGAACGAACAGCAACGTTCGTCGGACCACTCGAAGCGCTGTATTTTCGCACTTGAAGTGGTTGTGTGTTTTTGATGTCGTCTAGGTGATTCGCTCATTGACTGTCACCCTGTTGACTGAAGAACAGATTAGCGGGTGATGATACCTGGTACAAACGATGACATCCTCTTTCTAGTCAAGCCGATCGCTTTCCAGTTGTTCACACGACGTTTCGTACTTTAGTCTGTTTTGTTCATTAATCTGAGTCAAAAAGGAGAAGGCACGTTTACGAGGCTTTGATTAAAGAGTAGGGCCAAGAATCTAAGCGCTGCTCGGAAATCTTTGGAAATTCCTTCGATCTCTTCAGCTCAACAAAATCGAGTGCACCATGAAACATTATGCCAAGTGTATGGCGCATGTACACATATCGCTTTCAAGTGGTTGCATTGCCCGCAGCTCCGTACGAAGCTAATCACATGGTGGAGCCCGCGTTCTATCCACGGCTTACATGGTTAGAATGCCATTGCAATACCGCATTTGTAAGGGATGATCGCTGGCTACGGTAAAAACAAAAGAGCTAATGATATTCGTTAAAAGAAGAAAACTACTTAAAATTATACATGACTATTTGGAATCCAGGGGCCACCTGCCTGAAAGCAACCAATCGTCTGCAGCCTACCACTTGCGCGATTCGTGGACTTAAGCCCTCCTCTGTTCATTGTCGGTTGATTTGAGGCAGAGTTTCAATGTATTCTCAAGGTCGATTATGACATAACTTCGGGCATTGATTATCCCTATCAAATGCGTGACGTATCCCAAGGCGTTGACTCTGAGCTGAGCATTTTACCCTTTAGTGCTCCGCATCGCAATTAAGATGCAGCTACGGTGAAATCAGTGGCTCATGTAACTTAAAAAGTATATCGAAGCTAGAAAGGGTTGTCATGCTGAAAACTGGACTAATAACTGATTCATAAGAAAACCATTCAAAGCAGCTGCATGGCCTATTAGGGCAACCATTGCCTTTTTCTGAACCCAGTATGCACATTGGATTGTGGCACCTGCTTTGAAGGAGCTCAGAGGCATATTCCTCGCCCCCTCCCATCCTTCGGGTTTTCCTACGGGAAAGAGTGGAAGAAAGTATGGAATAACAATAAAGAAATCGCCAGATCAAATGATTGCACGAGATATGCTCTTCACATATACGCAGCTCTTGTCAAAGTGCTCTCGTTTTCCTCTCGTGCTTTCTCCGATCCGTTCTCGTGCGATCTGTGTCTACACGGTGCCTACCACTTGAAGGCCACTTCCACTGCCTCCCTGGTACAAGCTGCAGCTAGGTGCAACACCCTTGGCGCCTCCTGCTATAAGTGCTACTCCATTCGCCATAAAGCTTTTTTGAGTATTATTAACTCCGGAAGTGAGTCTCATTCGATATCTGCTCAGTAGTCTTACAAGGCACCTTATTCATTTATGCTTACTTATTACACTTCTCATAAATTGTCTCGAAATTGACATTGATTTATGGCGATGTGACTGTGACGTAGTTGCACGGGACATATTCCGCGGAAATTAGACTAGGAATTGTTCGACCTCGGAAGGAAATGCCCTTAGTGAGATTGAATTGTTCTCGTTAACCTTACTTTCTTAAAAAAAACCTGTTGGGCTTTTGGTCAGCCTAACATGTCAAAATGTCTTCAGAAAGTCAAAAGAAAGGCAGAATTAGTGTTCCAACAACGGAAGTGCAGCGTGCTGAGGCTGTGCGGGACAGCTTAACTAAAAAATCACTGAGGCATGTCGCGACGTGAAACACCGGAACGGGGTGTGGCTAGGCTCAATGCCTTCACAGCCGACTAATCTGAGCAGATTAATCGCCGGGAGCTGTTTCCACCTGAGGAGGTGCTCGAGCTCAGCATCGATCAATCCTCGCTCTCCCGTCCGTGGGAGACTGTTTCTTAGCAAAGACTCACCCGCCACTTCTCACACGGTGGAATCAGAACGGTACCCGTTACGCCATGGCTTGTGCTAGCATCAGCTATTCAGCACTCGCCTCCAATGGACAGTAAGTACACATCGTTTTCTATCTGTCCTTCCTGAGATCGATGTGGTGTACGCACTCTGTCATTCAGTGCTTCTCCGCTTTCTTGCAATCAATGGGTAGCTCTTGGATAGAAGGAATCAAGGATTAGAACATGCATCGAGAATACCAAATTGGGAAGCTCGCATTCACGATGAGGAACCAATGTGAATGTCCGTGTATCGGGTAGTTAGAAAGCCAAAGGCACCAGGTGAGGCGGGCGCTTACGAGCATTAGGGGCACCGCCTCCTTGAGCACAAGTACATACTTCCCTATTCCTCTTTTCTGCAAAATTGACCACGACAAGGAGTCGACAGGAGCGAATCCTCTCAGCGTGTCCACTGCCGACCATGGCGATTGCCATCTCCCAAGCGGTTCTGCAACACCGCGCTTCACTACCCTTTGGTGTACCCGGCACTGATACTGCACTCAAATTCAAGCATTACAGGGTAACCGGCAACATGATCAGCGGGTGGGTCAGCTGTTTCGTTTTCTGGCACTGTCGAACGCCTCTGTTGCTTGTGCTTTGTTGTGATTTTCCCGAACGGCGTTCTTCATTAATCATGCACGTCAATTTTCCTGTGGCTTTTCTGTGCCGTTACGTGATGTGCTCCCCTCGAACCCATTCGCTAATGCAGCGCAGGCAATTTTAGCATTAGGAGAATGGTTTCGAATGCACGTATTGCACAATAATGTGAGCAACTAACACCAAAACTAATGTGATAAAGTGGAATTTTTGCTGGCAGCATGAACGAACCGATCCGTTTTAGGGCGGCGCAACAGCACAAGAAAACGCCTTGTTCCACTGCGAAAAACCGATGCGATGAGCCATGCAGAACGACGGAATTTTGTGATTCTCGACGACGTTTGGCGGTCGGGAGGCAGCGAGTGTTTTCAGGTAAAGCAGCGCAAGTTATTGATGCAGAAAATACGATTTACTGCGCTTATGACCAACACATTCTGTTTATGGACAAATGCGCTGCGTCATCGCCTCCCCTAGCTGTGAGGCCGCGAAACGCACTCGATTAATCGCTCGTAATCGAGAAAAGCGCTGACCGCGATGGCAGCTTGGATCCGAATGCAATCGCTTTCAAAAGACGTTTGAACTGCTTCGGGTCTGAGGAGGAGTTGTCAGAGGATTGCCTTAGTGGGATTTAATATAATTGCAGTGATCACAGCCAATGTGTTCAGATTTACAGGAGACTTCGACACAGAGAATTACCGAAGTAATCCATTTGCTTTAGATAATCCCTCCAGGCGCAATCGGTCCCGATGGGGAGCCGCTGTTTCTGCGACTGAACATTGGAGGAACACGGTACATGCTGCTCGTGGACGCGCTTCTTCGGGCAGAGCCTTCCGGTTTTCTTGCAAAATTTGTACAACTCACGCATTCTGCACGTTTAAAGGCATGTTACTTTTTATTGCTCCCTCCCACTCTTCCCTACTTCACATCTTGGCAGCAGCCTGATGTCATACAATGTTGTTCACTGCAGGTTGCCGACGCATACGTTGCTGCAGAGGACTCGTATTTTTTCCAACGATCACCTTTAGCTTTTGATGCGATATTCCAATATTACGCGACCGGAGTCGTACATCGTCCGTCCGAGGTGAGCACTTTGACTACAATTCGCTCATTGGCAAAGTGCTGAGAGGTAACACGATACAAACCACCGCGTTGATGGTGTGTGTTGAGCCGTCAGCCAGCCGTTTTGCCATTTCAACTGACAAGTGACACCATTGTTCGTCAGGTGTGTCCGGCTTCCTTTCTCTCGGAGCTCGACTTTTGGCGCATCTCTCATCAGCACGTGGGCTCTTGCTGCGCCGACATTGTCCCTCAGAAAAGAGAGGAAGAAAAAGAGGAAGAAAAGGTTGCACTAATAATGAATAAACGTCACTTGTCGCTCATTCAATTGCCGTAAAAGTTGTCGTTTCCAGGTTGACGACACGACGTTTGATAACTTGATGTTCGGTAAAGTGCGACGGCGAATGTGGACGTTCCTCGAGCGGCCTGGCTCGTCAATGCAAGCAAAGGCCTTCGAGCTTTCCTCCACACTCTTCGTCGCCATTTCTGTCATGGGCCTCAGTTTCGGCACAATTCCCGACTTCCAGGTTCGTGTTTCTCATGCGTTCAATCCACGCCATTTCTCATTAACGGGCTTTGCAGGTGACGCACTACATGCCCCCACAAAACGAGACGATCGTGCTGCCTAATGGCACGGTGAGTGTGGTGGAAAAGGTGGAGGAGATGCGAGTTGAACATCCTGCATTCGTGTTCACCGAACGGATCTGCATAGCCTTCTTCACCGTTGAGTACTGCTTGCGATTATTTGCCGCCCCCCGGAAACTGCGTTTCGCTCTCAAGCCGCTGAATCTTGTCGATCTTCTTGCGATCGTGCCCTTCTACCTAGAACTGCTGCTCACGTTGTGCGGAGTAGACGACAAGAAACTGCGAGACTTGCGATGGGCCTTTCTCGTTGTGCGGATTCTGCGAGTGCTGCGAGTTATCCGAATCATCAAGCTCGGTCGTTTCTCGTCCGGTCTGCAAACATTCGGCATGACATTGCAGCGGTCACAGAAGCAACTCCAGATGATGACGATCGTGCTGCTGACGGGTGTCGTGTTCTTCTCGACAATGATTTACTTTCTGGAGAAGGACGAGGACGGCACGCCATTTACGAGCATACCGGCGGCATACTGGTGGTGTATCGTGACCATGACCACAGTTGGCTATGGCGACGCTGTTCCTGCTACCACCAGTAAGTTTCTTCTATCGTTTCCCTTCTGTTTGTTGGCTGAAGCTTAGGTGAATGTGACCGAGCGTCGTTCCAGTGGGCAAAATCATCGCGTCGGCGGCCATCATGTGCGGAGTGCTGGTACTGGCGCTGCCGATCACAATCATCGTCGACAATTTCATTAAAGTGGCGCAGGATGAGCAGCAAGCGGAACAGACGAAGCTAGACAGTAGCAGGCAAGAACTCGCTCTTCAGTCCATGTTGCACGGTGACGAAGACTGAGGCTAGCCTGATGGGGGACCCACCCGCTATTACAATTATGTGCTTTTATTTGAATATCCCTCTTTGAATCGAATAGGATCGCTACCAATCCTTTGCGAAATACGAGTATCGCCAATACATAGGTGCACTTTCTCTTACTGAATTCAATCCGCCGCATGTTCTATGTGAGTTCAGAGATTTTTCACTTCTGCTCCCTCAGTAAATACACTTAGCTCTAGTCAGTCATTTTACGCCTAGAATGGGTTATCTAGTGAAAAAAGGATCCATAAGATCCCACGACAAATTACGGACCACATTTTATTGACATATCAGAAAGTTAGAGGGAATGGACAGTACCCTCCTTCTTCTCGCAATAGGGAGATACTTTTGTTTTTGTTGACAGTCAATATGAATAGCCACTGCTAGCTCACATAAAAATACCTTGTGATTCATTTCTTCAATTTTTTTTCGTTGACAGATCATGTAAATTTTTCGGTACTGTTGAATAAATTATTTATAACTGCTACTCACTGCTTCCTGGTCACTTGCTAAAACCTCCAGAAGGTAGAGCGGCGGGGCCGTCAAGAACCACTTGTCGGGTGGGTTGTGAGTCTGAGCTAGGCTCGTACCTCGTAACTTTTTAGGAATATTTAACTAGTACTCACAAGTTCGTGGCTACCATTTGAAAGGAAGATAAAGATCTACGCCTTCTACCTCACGCATACCTGTGAATGACAGTCGAAGCTTCACGGTGTCCCCCTCGTCGTAAATGAGCGTCGACATGTAGCGATCCGGACGAATAATTTCTGGCTGGGCATCCATAGTCAGCTTGAATTTATGCTCGCATATGCCGACGACGTTTCGTAGTTCGACCTGAAACGCATAGCGACTTGTTTGAGGAACTTCGTACACCAACTTGCTTCCCAACGGGTACTGTTCATGTTTCTGGGCTATACTTGAAACCCATAACATCCAAGTAAGACGTCTCGTTGGATGAAACCTAACCTCATTCTGGTGCCCAAATTGAATGCGATATTACAGTTTTTTTTTGAATATTTAGGAGCAACAAATTATGCAAGCACGACGCATACGTTTGGCAACGACGTTCTCCGAATTTTCAGTGACTCTTAAGGTGTCGAAATTGACCATTTGCATCCCGCCTGGAGATGTCCTTCCCAATTTATTGAAGTGCTTTCAAGGTAAAAGCAGGCAGTGGTTATCATGATCAATATGAGCCTTCTTGGCCGTAGGAAACTTGTAAAAAACCAAACCGCACTTCGCACGACAGAATTAGTGGCAATAGTCCGAGCTGCTCAAAGCGCGTCCCAGATTTGGTTCAGTCGGCTCTCAAAACCTCCGCCTCCCATCGTTTGTAATTTCTGATTGATATACTGAGCCAAACGTTGCCCTTCATCAAACTGCGCTCCAGCTTTCCGTGGCAAGATCATGGCAGAAATGTGATCGAGTACCTCACGTAAAAAAACACATGCATGCGGCAAGCCTTAGCCGCTTAAGACGCCTGTTGTTACAATACCGCCCCTAATTTTTGTTCAATCGCCGAAATGTGATACAACTTTCCGTAGCAAACCGTCGTTTTGCTGTAACTTGTGAAAATATGGCGCAAATGCTATAAAATTTATACCATCGGATAGCACTGGTCATGACGAATCTAAAGATATAGCGAACTCTCAATTTCCTCGAAACCTTCGGCCTTATTTTCAAGGAAACGAGCGATTGAGTCTCTTCTTGCCAATAGCAGTACCTGCGGTCATAACACCATTGCAAACCCTCCAGTTCGACTAGGAAATTCAAAACATGTATTCCGAAGCTGGAAATGTGAACATTTTCGGAAACAGCTTGCATTCGCGATCATTTTGGTACCAATCTTAACGGGATTTCAACAAATTTCAATTGTAATTTTAAGTTTTAGTGACCACTCTCTTCGGGATGTGACGATTATTCGAGGCCGTTGAACCCTTGTCCACGAAACTGAAATCTAGTGATCTCTGCTTGTTTATAGTTTTAAAAGTTTGTCGACGTCAGTCCTGCCCAAAAACGGTCCCTCGATGGATGACCTCCTCTAATTACGTCGACTAACTGGCCACTGGACTGTATCGATCTGGTCCTGTAGTTATACTGGATCGCTTACCGCATGTAGACGGTTGAGATGCACACTGTGAAGTGCCAGAAATCCATTCGGTTTGTCTTTTATTCAACTATTGATCAACGATCCAATTCTTTAATGGTGTTGCTTGATTATTAGGCGGCAGTCAGAATAAGCTGACTTTTCAAAGTTTTTGGGAATAGTTTCGAATTTAATTCCATAAACAGGTCTTATAGGTGAAAACTGAAATACCCCTCGTATGTGCTCAGGCCACGAATGCAGTCCTCACTCGCTACGAACGAGCTGGCAAAATTGAGAACAGGCGCCGCGCATTGTACTTCCATGCAGGATCGTAGTGGTATTTGAATGCGAGTTGGCCTATACAACTTGCAGAGGTAGCCGATGTACAAGTCAGTGTTTTTATCCTCCCAGACAAGTTTGATGCCAATCACTGGCCGGTGATGGAAGGCTGGTTGACCCGGTCGTCGTACAACCCAGTTTTTGATTCCAGGACATTCGCCGTCGTTGGGCAATTAAGTTGGAAAATACTGGATTGAGAATCCTAATTACTGGATCATGGAGGATATAAACGAAGTCAGATTCAACCAGGGATCCGAACTGAGTCAAGATACCAAAATAAAATAATAACTAAAGCCCAGTAGATCTTCAAAAGCAAAACCCCGTGGGACTCAACTTATTTGAAACTTCACGCAAAAGCGTCCCTCAAAGAGTGACTCTCGAAAAATTACAGTACTCGCCGTTTGAAATCGAAAATTCACGCGAATAACGCGAATCCTCGTTAATTTCGTGAATTCGTTATAACTCGGTTCAAAATTGAGCTTTCGAGAATCCGAAGATATCTTTGAATTCAGCTCGTCGGACACTATAAGAATGTGCTTTGATACTTTGGAAAAGCTCCATATAGGATTGCGCCATGCACTCGATTTTCATCTCAAAAAGTAGTTGCTCGCATGTGATGTGTATATAATCCCGCTTATGCGGGCTGACCGCTACACACAGAGAAGGGCCTCAAAACCCCAGAATGCGCCACGTACTCTCAATCTCATCCACTACATTGTGAGATTAGATGAATGTTATTTTCCGAATTCTTAGATCTTCATTTCGTTTTTAAGCGCTTACTGGCTTTACGTGTTCCCTCTGCTCTCAATATCCCATCCTCTGTATATCAAGTGGAATCTTTGAACAGTTCTCAGCAGGCATAGTGGGCCTATTATGTGACATTTTCCATTTTCAGAGGAGATGTTTTGCAGAAAGCTGTGAAGATAGCGAACAATTTCCTTCACTGTCGTAGACTACGGTCACTTGTCTGTAAGGATTATATGAAACCTTGGTCGCAGGTGAGCGTTTCTTCCGTGGTGTGACCCCAAACATCACCCCTTGTCATGCCTTTGCCCCCTATTACGTGACAAGTCCCATTTTTAGAGGAATGTTTTGTAGAAAGCTGTAAAGGAAGCGAAGAATTTCCTTCACTGTCGTAGACTATGGTCACTTGTCTGTAGGAATTATGTGGAAAACTCGGTCGCAAGTGAGCGTTCCTTCCGTGGTGTGGCCCCAAACATGCCTCCTCGTCATGCCCTTGTGGAAAGTTCAGATTTTTTGCATTTCCAGATGAACTCGCAGACCTGAAATGTGCCCCGTTAGCTTCCCCGTGAAAAATGCTATCGAATGATATGCATTACTTCCCCAGTTGAAACTTTGGTTTTTCACCGTTTTCAGCCTTCCCCTATTGCCGGATCACTATCCCACGATTACTGCCCCAAAATCTCAAAGTTTCATTTTTCGTCGAAACTTTGTCTATTGGGGTAATTCGATGCCCTGATTACGAATATGACATTCATTTTTGATGCTGGTGTCATTTGGCGCCAATTTGGCGCCACGGCTGTTTTCACCAAATCTGCTGAAACTTCGTGTATAGGGGTTATTTGGGGTCCTGATCACGAATATAACATCCAGTCTTGACGCCGGCGCCATGTGGTGTCACAAACAACACTTCACAGTCAGAGCGTACTCTTAGGCACCTTTCTCAGAGCGCCGACTGTCAGACCGTGGAAAAGGTCATCGAATCGGAGACTTTCCCACGACAGGAAGGAGCCAGACCGTGGAAAACTGTGAGCTAAGCCAGAAGCATATTTCACGTTTTCACTGGAGATGCCTGTATGCGTTGGGCAGAGCAGCAATTCGACTGTAAGCTCTGAGGGCATCAGGCATCTCCAGTGAAAACGTGAAATATGCTTCTGGCTTAGCTCACAGTTTTCCACGGTCTGGCTCCTTCCTGTCGTGGGAAAGTCTCCGATTCGATGACCTTTTCCACGGTCTGACAGTCGGCGCTCTGAGAAAGGTGCCTAAGAGTACGCTCTGACTGTGAAGTGTTGTTTGTGACACCACATGGCGCCGGCGTCAAGACTGGATGTTATATTCGTGATCAGGAAAATAACCCCTATACACACGTTTTCAGCGGATTTGGTGGAAACAGCCGTGGCGCCAAATTGGCGCCAAACGGCGCCAAATGGCGCCAGCGCCAAAAACGGGTGTCGTTTTCGTAATCAGGACCCCAAATAACCCCAAATGACGAAGTTTCAGCAGATTTGGTGAAAACAGCCGTGGCGCCAAATGGCGCCAGCATCAAAAATGAATGTCATATTCGTAATCAGGGCATCGAATTACCCCAATAGACAAAGTTTCGACGAAAAATGAAACTTTGAGATTTTGGGGCAGTAATCGTGGGATAGTAATCCGGCAATAGGGGAAGGCTGAAAACGGTGAAAAACCAAAGTTTCAACTGGGGAAGTAATGCATATCATTCGATAGCATTTTTCACGGGGAAGCTAACGGGGCACATTTCAGGTCTGCGAGTTCATCTGGAAATGCAAAAAATCTGAACTTTCCACAAGGGCATGACGAGGAGGCATGTTTGGGCCACACACCATAGTCTATGACAGTGTAGGAAATTCTTCGCTTTCTTCACAGCTTTCTACAAAACGTTCCTCTAAAAATGGGACTTGTCACGTAATAGGGGGCAAAGGCATGACAAGGGGTGATGTTTGGGGTCACACCACGGAACAAACGCTCACCTGCGACCAAAGTCCCCTTATAGTCCTTACAGACACGTGACCATAGTATACGACAGTGAAGGAAATTGTTCGCTGTCTTCACAGCTTTCTACAAAACGTTCCTCTAAAAATGGGACTTGTCACGTAATAGGGGGCAAAGGCATGACAAGGGGTGATGTTTGGGGTCACACCACGGAAGAAACGCTCACCTGCGACCAAAGTCCCCTTATAGTCCTTACAGACACGTGACCATAG